>JAPWLS010002481.1:0-124198 GCA_028551675.1 Tineola bisselliella | reverse complement strand
TAACCCGACATAGGTGTACCCCGTCTGTAGTCCTAGCAACAGCAGACAGATTCTCGAGACAATAGGCATGTCTAATATAAGCATCTGCTAATTTATCGATTATCGATAAAAAAAAAAATTATTCAAACAATTAATTATTTTATCGAATACCATTGTGGCAGTAGATTCTACAGGTCGAAAATACTTAAGAAGATTTGAGGTTTTGACGTTTATTCTGTCAGTGTCATCTTTCTTGTTTTTTCTTGTCTTTTCATTGCCACAATGCATTGTAATTATATTTTTAATCCGCAATATTGGGATAACTAATTATATCTGTAGCCTTTGCCTATTTTAAAAAAGAATTGTTCAGTAGGAATGTTGGTAACACTACTTCTCGCATGGGACTTGTCAAGCCAGCTACTGTTATTTTGTGTGCGTTTCATTATAAAACATCACTATTATTTCATTATTATTATATCCTAATAAATATTTTCGGGATACATACAAATTATCACTCTCAATCTGAAGTTAAGCTGTGGGTCCTTGAGCGGATACAACTGTTACCACGGACAAATATCAGCGTGTAACTGGAGATGAACGTGCTCTGTCCAGGTTGACAGAACACACTCGCTATACCTGGCTACTTCTAAGCCGTAGGGGTGAAACACTCTATTTACTATGTATTTTTAGTTGTCAACTACAAACAAGGGTACATTAATTAACAGTGAAATAACTTTCATCTCAAATTTCTTACAAACGCCGTAATTAATGAAAATAAAATTTAAAAATGCTTCTAATTTTTACTTGTGTAGAATTTAGTTGGTTTTTTGTTACTAGACTCAGTTTGGACGGTATATACATTTTAAAAATATTAGGATTCATTTTAATTAATCTTAATGAAATTAAGTACATGTCAAAAGGACGATTGTCAATTTCTATCGATAATTATTTTATCGAAACACATCACGTCACTACTGTAGCTGATGCGAAATTTTAATAATTAAACGTTAAGTAAAAGCATTTATATTTGACGTGCATTCAATTTTATGCTTTGACAAATGAAATGTATTTTAACGTTTATGATGAACGCGACGACATCTTGCTGGTTAGTACGTCCACTATAAGTTATGATACTCTTCAGCATCCAGAGTTTTCCAGTTCAAATTAAAAAAATATTAAATAATAGTTTATAAACACTTATTTATAAAAGTAATTTAAAAAAATATATAAATTAATATTGATGCTAATTAAAACCGATATTTAAGTTTGTATTTTCCGTATATTTTATAAGTATAATGGCAAATAAATATTAGTCATCGCAAAATTCCCTTTGTTTGCATAAGCTGCAGTCACTGAGTACACTATAGTATAAACCAAATGAATTTACAAAGTGAATAAACACGCCGGAATCCCACGACATTTAAAACTGTCAAATTAGTGTATTGAATTAAAAATCATACTATAAGATGGTTACTTACAAAAACAATGAATCAGTTTCATTGTTCCTTCTCTGTGGGGGCTCTAGGGACTAGAAAAACACCTACTAAGAGGAGAGTATAGGGTTAGATATAAGATTATATTATAATATTATGTATTATTATTAATAAAGAATACATATAAAACAGTTTTTATATTTCTCTTTCCAAAAGGGTTCCATCATAAAAAAAAGCTAGAGCAGTGTTTCCCAATCTTTATTGTGTCATGTCCCACCTTAACCTTTCTAAAATTCTTATGCCTGCCCTATATAACACCCAGTTGATATTTTAGTCTCGTCAAGAATTAGAAGATTTAAGAATTTGCTTATTTCGTTAAATTTGACACCGAAATCTGGCATTGCATTTAAATGGTCCGGAGCGAAAGCGTTAAACTTGTGTCGAGTCTATTTTCGAATTGGGCCCCACGTTGGGAAACACTGAGCTAGAGTAAAGTTCTTGAAGTGAGGTTCAAGTATATGTATTTATAACATTTGAATGTCCAATTAATTGCTATTATACTATAGCTTAGTGTCTGAGTACCTTTTAGCAGGAACACGTTGTTTTTACTGTAAACATATTGGCAAATTAGCACGAACTTTTATTTTCATCGATCTACGCGAAGAAATGTTATAAAGATTTATGTATTTTGAAAAATGGCTCACACTATCAAGGAGCTTGGCTACCCCTGGACTATACAATGCCCAAATAATGAATTCAATGATATTGATTTTTCTTTGACATGAGGGTTTACGTGTTAATTAAAATTTTATAATTTTTTATTGGGTTACTGCCCGAACATTCGACATTGGCAGGATTGTCTTCATTAGACATTTGAGGTTATTAATGAAATAAGGAGAAAAAGAGAAATTCAATTATTGATATTTGTATTACTATAACATCCCTTACTAATATTATAAATGTGAATGTGAGTTTGTTTGTTACGTTTTCATGCAACAACTACTTAACCGATCATCATGAAACTTTGTACACATGTTTTTGGAGGTACTAGAAGTAACATAGGATACTTTTTATTTAAAAAAAATAGTTTCCAATTGACTATAGTTTCAGCTGTTTGGAATTTTTCTATATTTATTTTTATTTCCGTTTGTCATTTTTATATATGCAGTATAAAACTATTTGAATTATTGAGGTTAGGTTAGGTTAGGTTAAATGCCACTTTATTACAGAAGTGTGATAGGCATTGTCTGTTGACTGAAATATGAAACATTTTTAAACTTCATATATCTTCATAATTACACAGATGTAGTCGCGGGCAACAGCTAGTATATAATATAATGTTACATATTTGTATATTGGATTACAATTTCGTGGAGAGTGAAATTTTCGTAAGCTTTGACAATAATAATGTAGAACTTAAAACCATTTCGTTCCCCTCTAGCTATGTACTTCATATCACAGACGAGGCCACTTGAAGTGACTTATGTCTTCCATGCATCGAGTTAGTGATGCGCTCACTAGTGTTGTGTTGTTGATCTATCGATATCTTTTTTGTAAGCAATAAATTTAGAATAATATTATTGATTGTCGTTTCTAAGAACATTTTTAAGAACACATAATGAAAAAAAAAACAATAAAGTGTAAAATTTATTAGAAGTGTAGTATCTATCCTTTTATCACCTTGAGCATGCCGTCCTATCCTATAATTAAAATTTAATTTAGTCTATATAATAGTAGTCCTTTTTATAATATGTAGTCCTAATGTAATTTTATAGGTAGGCTTTATAAATAAATAAATACAACCAAACTGGCTTGTCAATCTGGGTGGTATACGTGTCATCAAATCTAAAGCCAAGATTAAATACTTTCAATCAACATCAGGCGAAATGTAGTCAAAAGAAAAAATCGATATCGATAAAATGTTGTTTGTAATAAACATCACTAGATTGTTAGTTGACGAGTGCAGCGCAAAAAGCTAGGGGATGTTTTCATTTTAAACATTTTAGTGTGCCATAATAAATTACCTCCTACTTGAGATTGTGTTTTGAAGACAGTAGCAGAAGATATTTTTTGCTATACCACTTTAAGTTAAAAACAAATTGTTTTTTTTCTCATGTTTTTAACTACTGAAGTGTTGAAAAGGGAATAAGAAATATGGCAAGTTCTAACGCCATTTCAAAATGTAAGGAAATAGAACAAAGTTAAGATGAATTTATTATTATATATTATTTCTTGATTGACAGAAATTTTGCAAATACATTCTGACAAGGTAGAAGTAGTCCCTTCAGTTCGCTACCGTATAGAGGTCGCTCTATCGTCGTGTTTGGTATCTCTCATCATATCCAGATATTTAAACATAGGTTTGTGTATAAAAGGGATAATTAAATTTATTATTTAATTTTTTTATGTAGGCAATGATTGGCGAGTTTCTTGTGGTCTTCTTCTCGTCATACGCCTTTCCGAAGTCACGGTAGAGTCTAACGATGAGCAAGCGCACGCCTTTAGTGCCTATGCTAATAAACTAACTTCATTTCATTTCAACAGTAAACTCAAAGTAGATAGTAGTCTAGTGTCACGAGGTGTTTTCATATTCTTTTGTTTCTTACGACGAGTTTCTTGTGATATTCTTCTCGCCATACGCCTTTCCGAAGTCACAGTAGAGTCTAACGATGAGCAAGCGCACGCCTTTAGTGCCTATGCTAATAAACGATTTTCATTTCATTTGATACTTTTAACCGTATTATCATAACTCGTAGACGTTTATTATTCGCCTATGTACTTTTCACGAGTCTTATGGCATATGGTTGAGAAATCCACAAGAATCAGCGTCTAAATCTAGCCTCCAAAAAAAAAACCAATACACATACATTTTAAATCCAGTCGTGTATTTAAATAACATACTTGTACCTGCATTTTCCTATCTACCCACATCAATTATTCAATAATGAAAAAGTATTACCATGTCTTGTTCGGAGTACGTTCGGAAATTAGATTCGATTTTTTGATATAATAATGTAATAATTTAAACATATACTAAACAATGCCCTGACCCCAAATTAGAATGCCCTGTGCTATGGGCATCAGGACTAGGACAACACAAACATAATACAGTAATACCCCGCTTTACGCGACTCAGTTATGCGCGATTTCACTATAATGCGAAATTCAAATTTCGCGCTCAATTGCCCCGCATTACGCGAAAGAGTGCGTATAAACATAATGTAGTCATCAACTTCTCTATAGTCGCGGGAATTTCAGTTTTTCCGGAACGTATCCCTCGCGTAAAGCGGGGCATTACTGTAAATACACTCAAAATAAATACCTATTTTTTAAAAATAATAGTATCATATTTATAATAAATAAATCTAACGATGATCAAACGCACGCCTTTCGCTAATAAACTATTTTCATTTATTCATTCAATATACTGTAATCCCCCTATAACACGGTAGATTAGCTCCGTGTTATAGGAAAACGCGTTATAAGAGATTATATTAGTAAATATTTATTTCAACTGCAATATGATAGTCAGTCGTAGCTTATCAGTTTATAATTCCACTCCTTTAAACATTAATATGATATTGATTTCAAAACATTTAATTAAATAAAAAAAATTAGCCTGGACATGTTTCCGAACGCACCTGTTAACAGTCGCAGTAGAGTCAGCAAAATAAACTTAACGAGTACTTTCTGAACATGACCTGTATAATAAAAAAGACATCATTTCAATATTATTCAGGGGATGTCAGTTCGATTCCAATCAGCAAAGTTGTGCCAATTTGTTTTTGCTTATACCCTGAATTTTGTTTCTATATAGTTTTTAATATACTCAATAGGAATATATCTATATCTATACTATCTATACTAATATAAAGAGGAAACATTTGATTGTTTGTTTGTATGTATTGAATAGGCTCCGAAACTACTGGACCGATTTGAAAAATTCTTTTACCATTAGAATCGTAAAAAATCCCTGATGAACATAGGCTATAGAATATTTTCAATTGTTTTTTAAAGAAATATTACATTTTAAGTTCACACAGTATGGAAGGCATTCTCTGTTGACTGAAATATGAAACATCATTAAACTTCATAGTACTCTATATCTTCATTATTACGCAGACGTAGTCGCGGGCAACTGCTAGTATAATATAAACTCCGTAATATAAATAAATAAAGTTCGTAACTTTTAATGGTGACCTTTTGGTATCATCACTTAAACAAAAAGAAAATACCAAATCCCTACTAACATTATAAATGTGAATGTGAGTTTGTTTGTTCGTTTTCACGCAACAACTACTTAACCGATCATCATGAAACTTTGTACACATATTTTTGGAGCTACTAGAAGTAACATAGGATACTTTTTATTAAAAAAATAAATAAATTATTTTTTACTATAGTTTCCAACTGACTATAGTTTCAGCTGTTTGGAATCATATTGATTTATTTCTATTGAAATGATCTCTGATACTTATTTAATGACTTAAATGCGAGCGAAGACGCGGGTAAAAGCTAGTAATAAAATAAAGTATTAAAAAAACAATTGCATTTTTCTTTGCAAACTAGACATACGCCCTTAAATAAAACTATACAATACAAATCCTGGATTGATGCCATTATAAAGTACCATCTTAGAATACCCATGTCTTTGATATGAAGCCTAGATTACACTTCAATATGCCTGGAAAATGTACACAAATCGACATAATGTCAGGGCTACTACAGTACAACCTTGATATAACGATACTGAAGGGAATCAGAAAATAATTCGGTATATCAAGTAATTTGTTAAAATGAGGTTAGGTTAGTCTACGATTTGTTTTATCAAGCTTTAGAAAAATTATTAATACAGTTATGCCCCGCTTTACGCGAGGGATACGTTCCGGAAAAATCGCGTTAACTGAAATTCCCGCGACCATAGAGAAGTTGATGACTACATTATGTTTATACGGACTCTTTCGCGTAATTTAATAATAAATTTGAATTTCGCGTTATAGTGAAACCGCGCATAACGGGGTCGCGTAAAGCGGGGTATACTGTATCAGCTTTACGTAGGTAATAATCTGCTTTTCGTTAAATAGAGGCAAATAATACTTTCTTTTTATATTTTGCTAAGATTGAAAATTCGTAATAAAAAAGCATTAGCTCTTACGGGCAGTTCTACGGGATTTTGAAAAATTCGTTAATTCGAGGAAATCGCTGTATTGAAGGTCGTTACATTAAGGTTACTTTGTATATACCAAAATCTTCTAGGTATTGTGTACTAGTGTTTACATGGATCTGTTTTTGTGAAACTCAATCGTTTATAATTTACATGAGTGTTTTGAGTAGAGATATCTTTGTGAATATTTACATTATTACTTACTAGCTTTCATCCATGGCTTCGCTCGCATTTAATTGAACTAGAACACTTAATATTTTAGTATAGTCAATTGGAAACTATAGTAAAAAATATATTAAAAAAAAAAAGTATCCTATGTTACTTCTAGTACCTCCAAAAATATGTGTACAAAGTTTCATGATGATCGGTTGAGTAATTGTTGCGTGAAAACCGTAACAATCAAACTCACATTTACATTTATAATATTAGTAGAAATTACAATATTAACATTTGAAAGTATAGGTTGTCTCTCTCGTACAACAGCTAAAGTTAGATAGGTGTGAGCATAGAGGATGAATAAAACAGTTGTCTTGAAGTTATCTGTATCGACATTTCGTAGTTGCTATTATATATTCATTTAAAAGTTAGTTTAATAAACAATGTTATTTAAACAAATAGAAAATCTAGATTCCTCCATGTATCTGTTTTAAGTGAATTATTCCACAATTTCCATATGAGACGGGCTCCGTTTGGTGACCATGGATTTGGTGCAAATAGATATCTAGACATGTTAATTATGACTTACAAAAACACAGACTTTGAAAGTTATTTAGACGGATTTTGTGTCGCAATAGAAGCTACCCTTCTTCTGACACTTATAACAGGGTATTTCAGAAATCAGGGTATTGTGTACGGATGTATTTATTATTTACTAGCTTTTACCCGCGGCTACGCTCGCACTTAAGTCATTAAAAAAGTATCAGAGATCATTTCAATAGAAAACAGCTAAAACTATAGTCAGTTGGAAACTATAGTAAAACATAAATTACTATTTTTTAATAAAAACTATCCTATGTTACTTCTGGTACCTCCAAAAATATGTGTACAAAGTTTCATGATGATCGGTTAAGTAGTTGTTGCATGAAAACGTAACAAACAAACTATCATTCACATTTATAATATAAGTAGGGAAGTAGGGATATATGTCGGGGTCTTCTGTAATAAACCAGCCAAGGCTTTTCAAAATATCTAGTTAATTTAATAAAAGTCTCGATAACTAAAAAATAATAATTGGTAAACAGAACATTATTCACCATTGAATGCGCAAGCGCACCCAACTCGGACGGTGGCGTTCGAAATTCAAATCAGTCTTCGTCCATCCACTGCTTAAGAAGCACGTCTCTGACAACTTATTAACATACACTGGTAAATTCAATGTTTTGTATGTAAAGTTCTGTTTTTTATTATGCCCGGATAATCGGGTTAACCAAGAGGTTGCGTTCTGATCCTATAAATAAATCTATACTAATATAATAAAGAGGAAACATTTGATTGTTTGTATGTATTGAATAGGCTCCGAAACTACTGGACCGATTTGAAAAATTATTTTACCATTAGAATCCTACATTATCCCTGATGAACATAGGCTATTATAGAATATTTTCAAAAACGTTAGGAATCCATATGAAAACTTCAATAATGTAACTCAGTGTGAAAAAAAAATCATTATATTCCGTACGCTGCGGAAATTATTGACAATAGAGCAAAGTGATGTACAACAGTTTTATAGAGAACATCAATATCTACAAAAAAGTCTGCGACACTATATGTCTAACTATTACAGTTATGTCTCAATAACTACTTTTCATGTTAAAATTCATAGTACTTTATATCTTCATTATTACGCGAACGAAGTCGCTGACAACAGCTAGTATCTTACAAAGCGCACTGGTATACTATTTGCAGGGTACATATGGTACATACTAACATGCCTGACCCGCAGAAGTAACGCCGCATGTCTCTAATGCGAATTTTAACATTGAAAAAACGACTATTTCGTAAACGTCAAAGAAAATCCAGAAATCAATGCGAACCTATCGGTGACGGGCAGAACTAAAAACTAAAATAACGCTAGTTTTAACTAGCAAGTAACTGAACTCTGCTCCAAGTCTCTGTGTAGAATTAGATACGCTCACGTCCTCTGTAGGGAGAAGACTGTACTAAAGTATATGTCAACGTTGATATTCCAATACGTTAATATTTATATAGTTTAAAGATATTCGACCGCTTTTAACGTTCTCTTGAGTTCGTTGCCCTTTTATGTTAGGAACTTACTTGACCTAGGTATCCCTATAAGGTCTTACGATGCCTATTTTGATGCTATTCTCACACGAAGAGATCACGTCTTTAAATTTCTCTTGAATTATATTTTACCTAACCTATATAAAACACAAGAATAAGTTTAATTGGTGTTTTCCTTGTCAGTGACCAATAGACAAATCGATTCCTATTGGAATTCCTTTTCAAATCCAATCCAATCAAATCTTTATAACGCATAGGCCATTCTGCAGGAGGCATTATTAGAATCTACTATGATTTCGGAAAGGCATATGACTAGAGGAAATCATAAGAAACTAGCCAATCGTAGCCTGTATAATATAATGTTAGTATAGACCAAGGCTGGCTTGATAGTCCGAGTAACTAAATACGTATTCAAAAGGTATGCAGAACAGTATTTAAAAAACGTTGCACTTATATTTGTTGTCAGTAATTTAAAACACATACGGAATTATAACAGTAATATACTAATAATATACTAACCTAACCTAACCCAACGTACACACAATCATCTCACCCACATTGTTCAAAACTTTTACAATTATCTTATTATTTAATAAATGAATACATATTCAATAAAATATACCCAAAGATATAGGTATGTGTTTTATGTATTTATTTATTATATCACCTATTTAAGAAAAAATGTTAATGGCACTTATGTCTTTACTTTCAACGTATAAAGTTAGAAGAGACAAAACACTCTCGCTACTGAACTTGAGTATTGAAGAAGTGAAGATGTTATTCCAGTACAAGTCTTATAAGAAATAGAGTGATTTCTTACTTCATGAGCTCGTAAAAAGTAAAATAGAGTTTAAAAAATGTTTGTATTGTTAGCACCTTCGATTAACACATAGAAATTTTGACACCAAATATGGACTACACGGAAGACTGTTTGTTTTGGTCACCCTTTTAGAGGGAGGTTCGAAGGTCTTTCAAGTTTCTATATTTATTTGAATAATAACGGAATTCTGACAGAACGTCTTTAATTTTAATTTATATTACAAAAAATAAATAATTCAATTATTTATCTATCTTCTATCTAGATCTAGACTTCAAAGATTATATTAGTTAAATAAGAAGATAATTCAGAAACATAAACGTTTTAAAGACAGAGATAATCCGGCTCGAAGGACCAAATTGCTTAAACAGCTCAGCTCAGCTGGACTGTATTTTAGTTAATTAATATCTAATATTATTCGCTGTTTTAGTTCCATTGGGCTAATAAATACAATTGCAAGCTGTATAAAGACTTTTAAATTAGTTATTACAATACCAAACACTAAATTTTAAATTGAATACGAAGGATTAATTTGGTATACATTTGAACGTCCCTTTATTTTTCAAAATTTTCAATAAGAAAAAATCGAAACACGCGTCGATTGATAAGTATTCTTTAAAACGAAGCGCTAAACATCTGAGGATGGACGGAATTGTTTACTCACCTCATTAGAGAGTCCAATAATAGACGCACGCATGTCTGAAAAGTATCGGGACACCTAATTTTCTTATTATACATATCACGAATCAAAGATCTACCTTCGCCGATTTGAATAATGTATACTACAAACTTTAACACGTCGAATAAAAAAGTAATTCCAATTAAAATTTCAAATTGAATTGAAAAGGGTTTTTGGGTTAAATCAAATGCCTTACCAGGGGGACTACTCAGGCGCACTACGGACGAAAATACGGACGTTTCCTACTCAGGAACACTTATGTAATCATTCACGAAATTACGGATTTGACAGCGACGTCACCACGGATAGGCCACACAATGCTTATTTTACGGATATTTGACAGGAATTTTTACGGGCTTATATACGTAAACTACAGAGGTGAATGACGGTCGTATCACGAAACTTAGGATATGCCTGAGTAGCCCCGCAGAAACGCACTTTAAGCAATTACTAAGAAGAAATTAACAAGCATTTTCTACAGCAAATTAGGAGATACATACATTCTAAAATCATGAGGCATAGAATAAGGAAGAAAGAGGAATTTACCGTATAAATATTTTTTTAAGAATAGGAATAATTCCACACAAACCAATTGGAAAATAGGCTGGATAGTGTAAACTCGCTAGGCTCGTTGACATAGCCGAAGTTAATGACCTACAGTTATTTATCTGCGATACCAAATGTTTTTTGTAATCTATACTATCTATATCTATACTATTATATAAAGAGGAAACATTTGATTGTTTGTATGTATTGAATAGGCTCCGAAACTACTGGACCGATTTGAAAAATTCTTTTACCATTAGAATCGTAAAAAATCCCTGATGAACATAGGCTATAGAATTATTTTCAATTGTTTTCTTTTTAAGAAATATTACATTTTAAGTTCACACAATTCGATGTCTATGATATTTCTTTTTTTTTTTTTTGTTCCATTTTAAGGCAAAGGGATCGAGCCCATACAGCCAGATATATTGTATTTCACTTTATTTTAAGTTCACACAATTCGAAGTCTGTGCCTAATTTTGGCGGGCAAATGTGCTGTCAGTTTTTCAATTGTTTTTTAAAATATATTTCATTTTATTTTAAGTTCACATTGTAATTCATATCTAATTCAATGAAAATAAAAGCGAAAGTTCTCTCGAAATCCGCTTGACATACAAAGATGAAATTTGAGAGGGAGGTAGTTTATAGTTAGTTGACGTCTGCAAAGTACTGATTTTGCAACAGGGCCAGATTAGGGAGTTGTAAGAGTTCTCGCAGGTTTGTATATTTTTTTGCTACAAACTAGAAATTTGACGGAGAGGCAGTTAGTAGATTTTGCAACAGGGGTGTGGAAGGCATTTTCTGTTGACTGAAATATGAAACATCTTTAAACTTCATAGTACTTTATATCTTCATTATTACGCAGACGTAGTCGCGGGCAACTGCTAGTATTATATAAAGAGGAAACATTTGATTGTTTGTATGTATTGAATAGGCTCCGAAACTACTGGACCGATTTGAAAAATTCTTTTACCATTAGAATCGTAAAAAATCCCTGATGAACATAGGCTATAGAATTATTTTCAATTGTTTTCTTTTTAAGAAATATTACATTTTAAGTTCACACAATTCGATGTCTATGATATTTCTTTTTTTTTTTTTTGTTCCATTTTAAGGCAAAGGGATCGAGCCCATACAGCCAGATATATTGTATTTCACTTTATTTTAAGTTCACACAATTCGAAGTCTGTGCCTAATTTTGGCGGGCAAATGTGCTGCCAGTTTTTCAATTGTTTTTAAGATATATTTCATTTTATTTTAAGTTCACACAATTCGAAGTCTGTGCCTAATTTTGGCGGGCAAATGTGCTGTCAGTTTTTCAATTGTTTTTTAAGATATATTTCATTTTATTTTAAGTTCACATTGTAATTCATATCCAATTCAATGAAAATAAAAGCGAAAGTTAACCAGATTAAGGAGTTGTAAGGGCTCTCGCAGGTTTGTATAATTTTTTTGCTACAAACTAGAAATTTGACGGAGAGGCAGTTAGTAGATTTTGCAACAGGGGTGTGGAAGGCATTTTCTGTTGACTGAAATATGAAAAATCATTAAACTTCATAATACTCTATATCTTCATTATTACGCAGACGTAGTCGCGGGCAACTGCTATATTATATATAGCCTTAAAATCAAGGTCACGTAAAAATGGCAAAATTATATCTAATAATAAGTGAGGTTAAAAGGAAACTCCCAAAATTCGTGTGTATTTAGCAAAGATGCCATTGTTATTTGCTAAAGCACAGAAAACCAAATCTATGTATATTGGAGGCATTGTATTATGAACAAAAGACGTTGCGTACACTTTTGAACAAAATTACTTGGGTATACAGGCATTTTACAGTGTTATTATCCCTATCACTACTAATATTATAAATGTGAATGTGAGTTTGTTTGTTACGTTTTCACGCAACAACTACTTAACCGATCATCATGAAACTTTGTACACACATTTTTGGAGGGACTAGAAGTAACATACTTTTTATTTTAAAAAAATTGTACTATAGTTTCCAACTGACTATAGTTTCAGCTGTTTGGAATCATATTGATTTATTTCTATTGAAATGATCTCTGATACTTATTTAATGACTTAAATGCGAGCGAACCCGCGGTTAAAAGCTAGTATTGACATAAATAACAATGCTTACTACTAATAAATATATATTATTGTTTAATAATGACGTGATAATGTCGTTATTTAAAGTAGATGTGATGTTATATAAAGTTTATTATTTATTTGTATGGATATCAAGGCAAACCACATAAAGCCAAGTAATTTCGATGTTTTTATTTTTATTATTTTCTTTTATTTAGATATATCAAGCTTTATCGGTTCACATTTTTTTCAAATCTATGATTTCATTTATTTAAATTATATAATATGTGTGTATTTAAGTGCCTATATATAATATATAATATATTATTATTTTATTTATTTAATAAATCACCGTACACACTTGTCAGCTTAGCTGGTAGATAATGCTAACAGTATTAAGCTTGCCTATGTACCAATTTTGTGTAATAAAGAGTTTAAAAAAAATATCCCAATAAATTTGCCTTCAAGTGTAATACCCAAGTGCTATATTTCGGGTCTAGTCTTTTGTTTTAATAATCAATACCGAAACTTAATACACAACTTTAATAATAATAGTTATAAAATTATATAAAATATCTCATACTAAACGTTTTTCGATATATAATATCTTTAAAAGCATAATCTTAAAATTGATTCGAGCATACGTCGTTAAAAGGTTGTGTTGCTAGGCAACCGTATCTCGGGTTTCTTGCTGAGTGATCGTCAAATATGTTTGGGGGAATCGGCACAGTTCGGGTTAGTGCCATTTACGCTGATCCCGTATAAACTACAGTAATACCCCGCTTTACGCGACCCCGTTATTCGCGGTTTCACTATAACGCGAAATTCAAATTTATTATTAAATTACGCGAAAGAGTGCATATAAACATAATGTAGTCATCAACTTATCTATGGTCGCGGGAATTTCAGTTAACGCGATTTGTTCCTGAACGTATGCCTCGCGTAAAGCGGGGCATTACTGTATTGGATATTTTAAGCACTTCCTACATAAACAGAATAACAAGATCCTCTGACATAATTATTTTGTATATTTATATTATATTTATTTATGTAATTATTAGAGATGTTCCGACTAGTCGGCCACTAGTCGGTAAAGCCGACTATCCGGCCACTATCGTAGTCGGCGACTAGTCGGCGACTAATCGGCAAAAAGCGCCGACTATCCGGCTTCTTACTTTGTGTCTATTTCTCAATAAAATGTATGTGTTACTTCCTTGTAAAGAAAACATATCAATGACATTTATCAAACAAAATTAGTATCTTAATTAAAAAACGAAACAACAATATCTAATCATCTGCGTGATGATATTTGAAACTATCGTCAAACTAGTGAGTCAAAAAACTTTTTTTGTTATTTATATTTGTCTACATGCCAGTAGTGACTGAAATTACAGCGAATCAGCTGTAAACAAAGCGTCACGGGAATCCCCTAAACCGTAGTCGGCCGACTAGTTGGCTTATTTACAACCGACTAATCGGCTAGTCGGCCAAAGTCATAATCGGCCCTTCTCTAGTAATTATTTATTAATAATCCAAATTATTTGTGTATTATTTTGTATTTATTTTATTTTTCTGTACTATTTATAACATCACCGCTCACATCTCCCAAAGGTTAATTTAAGGCATTAAGTCCGCCTTTTGTGATTTTGTTTATTATTATTATTGTGGATGATTATAGGGATTTTTACTGATATGTTAATGACATTAAATAAAAAAATAATTACAACACTATTTTTCCAACAATTGAAATCCCCTCAAATGTCAGTCAAATTGTCGGTCGAATTAAAATTCGTCCCAATAATTCGAGCAGGCAAATTGGGCCGAATTATTTATTCCTAAATGGCACTAATATTATGTTACGTGATCACACCTGTCCCGATTATTCAGGCTCTACCCTACTCACCGAGGGTTTAAGGTAATTAGTTGCATTTCCTGAAAACATTTAATGTCATCTGAAACTGGAAATTTTAGTTATATATTGAAATTGTGATTTATATCGGATCTGAAATATCTTGAAACGAGAAGACTGTGCTCTGACAATTTGGACAGATCACATTCGTCTCCTCAAGTCGGCATAGTGGTTGCACGCGGACATCTGTCTGTAACAAATAAAAATAAATACTTTTTTATTAATATAAAATTTATAATATAGGTGTAAATAATCGATCTGTGGGCTTATCACGAATTTTAGTCTAGCATTCAAACCGAGTTCGCTTCAAGCGATTTGTATGGAAATTTGAGCAGCGCCACCGCGTGCGGATTTGGAATTACAATATTTTAGATACTTTTTGTTAATTTTCGAACGTCTCGATCTTTCGCTCATTTGATAGATTGCTGGTGCTCGTTAGTCGTTAGTAAAAATTCATGATCCCGATTGCTAACGGATCCGTTTTACTTGTGACAACTCGATTCGAAAGCCAGACTAAATTCGTGATAAGCCCACTGGAATCGTACTCGAGACCTCTGGATTACTTCTTCTTTATTTAAATAGCCTCAGATGTCCGATAATGACTATTCTGCCAATGTCGAGTATTTGGACAACTGTCTAATAAAATATTACTCTGGATTATAGATTTACGCTGGCATAGACTGGACTGAATTAAACAAATGCGAAATAGTAGTGGTATCTCGCAATAATTAATTGTTTAAGCTTTCCCCATTGTGAAACCGCAAACCACAAAAACCACACTAATTATATGTTGATAAATATTAAATTTCAAATAAAAACAACTTTTAGCTTAATTTATTTCGAATTATTAATGTATCTAGTTACAAATTTCGTATCCGAAAAATGTACAAAAGAAATATCATTGATGCGTGTCCGCCATCTTGCGGGCAGTTTCATTCAAAAACCGAGGCAAAGACATATCTATTGTTCGTCCAACGACCGTATATCAGAATTTTACGCTTCGAATAAACTGTAAGAATTCTTATTGTAGTTTTAGTTTTAAAAAAAACTTGAAGCAGATGTGTATTTATATCTATTGTGTTCTGAGAGGCGAACTCGAGGATTGTCGAATGTAATAATTGACATTTAATGAAGTGACACTTTTATGTTGGTATTCCGCGGTTTTTTTTGGAAACCGACAAAGCTCATACAGTCAACAGGCATGTGAATTTTATAGACTTTCTACACGTTAGCCTCTGTTAACCTTTAACAGTGGACGTTCTTTTTTGTCACACTTCCATAGACGCGCGGTCCCACAGACCTACTATATTTCAAGGTTAAATTCATTACGAAATTTTAAGATTTTATAGTTATTAGTACTGTTCGGACAATTAGATGTCGATGCCTAATTTTGGCGGTCAAACGTGCTGTCAGTTTTTCAATTGTTTTTAAAGCGTAAGTAGGAAACATCCGTATTTTCGTCCGAAGTTACCAAAGCCATTATAGGTATGTGTAGGTATTTAGTTTAAAAAAGCCACACGTACAGTCTTCAAATGGATACAGATTGGACTTTGGACTAGAAGAAATAATCATTAGAAAGAGATAACTATATTCTTATCGTGTCGAAGTTGAGGCATCTGTGAAAGGGATGCAGATATCTCCTTTGCCGTTCACGACACCGCGATCGTTACTCTTGTATACCTACAAAAACTGTATCCATTTGAAAATTGCTGTATACGTGTTGAATACAATTTTTTTTTTAAAGAATTAATTTTTATATCACAAATCTTGAATCATATTATGTTTCGATGTAATACATATTTTTGTTTTAAAAAAGTACAACATTATTTTTCTTCATTTTTTTCTGATTAATCCACAAAATAAGAATGTTATTGCAATATCAAATAATTCAAAAGTTAGGGTGGCCATGCAATTTGTAATTATTTCTTAGATTACTCGTAAATAAGATTAAACTAATTTAAAAGACTCTTTGCGTCTTTCTTCTTACTGCTACTAAGATTGTGAAAAACAATTAAAACAAATGCGATAGTAAGTAATTTGTTTAAATTACTGTATTTTGACATAGAAAAATGGACTCAAATTTTTGGTGCGAAAAATACGGGAATTACATAAAAAGTTTAATGGGACACCGAAATTTATTTTTTAAAATAAGAATACAAATAATGTATTTAAATAATTGTATTAAAGTTAATGATAGTTATTCACGATTCCACGTGTCGCAAAGGATGATAACCAAATTGAGCCGAAGAGAGCCGACGAGTCACGAATGTTTGTCGTCGCGAGCGTCACATAAAAAAAAATTAATTAACTAAAATCATGGTCACCCTATTGCGTTTCCGAAAATTGTATAATACAAAGATTTCGCTTAGATAAGTTACTTATAACCAAACTTTCATACATAAACCGAATAACCGATCATTACAAAGATTATATCTGATTTAAAACTGTTTATTTTGGCCAAAAAATTGGGTGTCTTAAAAAAATTACTTTAATTTATTACTTGGCTAAGACCCACACTCCCACTACCACATTTGAGTACAAGTATAGTGGGGATAGTTGCTGATTACTTCGACAAAGGATTTTAAAAAATACTCCTGCGCATTGTTTTATATTCGACTTTAATTTTGTACAATTGTATACTATTCTTTGATAATTCTGTAGAAGAATACTTGTAAACTATTATACAACATTCTTCTATTCTTGTACAATACTTTGAAGATTGTCTAAACCAGTGTTTCCTAAAGTGGGGCACAATTCGAAAATTAACTCGACACGAATTTAACCCTTTCGCTCCGGGCCATTTCAATGCAATACTAGATTTCGGTGCCAAAATTAACGAGCAAATTCTTAAATAATTGCGGTAAATAATTATTAGATATAATTTTGCTTGACGAGACCAAAATATCAACTGGGTGTTTGGTTACATAGGGGGGGCATAAGAATTTTAGAAAGACTAAATTGGGTTATGGCACAAAAAAGGTTGGGAAACACTGGTCCAATAGAAGATATCCACTAACAAGTATTGTATGGACTATCCTATTGATGACGTTTAGAACACTGTTGAAGCCGGTTTATAGTTGAGACCACGATGAAGTAATGTAGGTAATTTTGTATGGCTTAAAAAGGGGCTGTTTTTATATATATATTCAACAAATGGTGTGAATTATATTGTTTTGTTATGTAACTTAATATTTATATCGGTTTTCCGGTGTACCATTTTTTGGGTCGTTGTTTTTTTCATGAACCCACATCCACTCAAATTCTCCTCAAGTTTTAGTATTTTTAATAATTATACTGAACTGGCTATTGACAGACAGATTTTATTATGCCATATATGTAATCGAAGAATTAGTTAACCACAACCTTATCTAGAACGAATATCTTTTTACGAACATTCATTTACCTTCCACATAAATGTTCTATATATATATATATATATATATATACAAGCTTTTACCCGCGGCTTCGCTCGCATTTAAGTCATTAAATAAGTATCAGAGATCATTTCAATAGAACTATACACAATATTTACTATAGTCCTAAAGTATCCTATGTTACTTCTAGTACCTCCAAAAATATGTGTACAAAGTTTCATGATGATCGGTTAAGTAGTTGTTGCGTGAAAACGTAACAAACAAACTCATATTCACATTTATAATATTAGTAGTGATTGTGTATTTAAGTGTATTATTTTGGTAAATCACCGCTCACACTGACTAAGGGTAGCTGGTAGATAATGCCAATGGTATTAAGCTCGACTATGTACTAATTTTGTGCAATAAAGACTGTATTATTATTATTATTATTATTTAGTTAATTTAGCGAGGTTTACCATTAAATACAGTTAAATTTCTTAAAAATCAATTCGAAAATTAGTGTTTGGTTAGGTTGGGTTATAATAATAGTTTTTGTTACTTTCTCAAAAGTTGCCAGGCTTGTTTGTAGGTGCCTTTGATTCTACAGGCGTCAAATAGCTGTGAATGACAATGGTGGCGCCTAAAATATGAAAAAAATGGCAAAGAATAAATCAAGTAATAATGTCTTTAACAAAAGCAGTAACACTGTTCAATGGCTTTTTTAAAGCATAATTTACGATACTAAATAATATCTATTATACTATTATATTAGTGTGGGTATTGACAGGGAGATCACAAACAAATTTAAGAGTGGTAGGCAGACTGATGATGGTATTAACCCAGTATGCCGTCCCGGGGCAGTACCACCACTTTCAAGCGGAACACCCGTGAAGTGACCTAGTCGCGTTTCGGGATCAGCTTGGAAGTAATCGGGATAACGAGATTAGTGTGCCCTGTTGATTTGGACAGAGCACATTCGTCTCCTCAAGCCGGCATAGTGGAGTCGACTGTTGCGCGCGGACATCTGTCTGTGGTAGCAGTTGTCTCCACTCATGGACTGCACTCTAGCTTAACAACAGCCGGAGTGTGGTCATAAAAATAAAAACAGGATTTTAGGTTAAGTTTGGTCTATAAATAGAGATGTCTTTCTGTCAGAACAACAGTCGCGTCGACAGTTTCTAGACTAATCCCAATACTAGGTCCAAAATCCCAACTAAAGAAAATCCCAAGTCACTTACTCTATTCAAATATACATGTAGTTGTAAAATCATATAAAAAGTACAGTCACATATAAAATTCCGAGGGGTTAGTAGGCGCTACCGCGACAGATGTTCGGCGTACCACATGCATTGCGTTTGACGGCTTTTTTCGTATGAGTGTACAGTCAGATTCATAAGTTTTTACATTAAATAAATAGGTGTGTCTTCTTTTATATATTGTCTTATTAAGCCGGGATAGTGAAGGCAATTGCAGTCTGTGTACAACTGTCTCTGCTCAAAGACCGAACTTCACAAAAAGAACAAAGGCAATTTTATTATCTTAAATCGTCATAATGTTATATTGTGTGCGACTGTACATAAAGTCAATCTGTTCTCTCATATGACACAAAACACGCAACTTTAAATTTTTAACTCGACCCGACGGGTGCAGGTTTTTTCTCGTAGTCCTAATTAGGCTAATAGAATTCGTCCTCTTTTATTATTATGAAGACCGAATTTTTTGAGACGAATGTCCATCGTCGACGTTGACAGGATATGTTTCTCTAGTTATAGTTGTCTACTTCCAATCTATGTTACTTTCATATGTATTTTTAAATATACTCAACGCGTTATACCCAATGATATTGCCGGGTCTTACTATATTTACATAGCTGGTACTAACATTTTGGCAATTTTCGTCACTATTTCATGAAGAAAAAAACATTTTCTCAATGGTTTCTAAGATACTCAATACAACAACGAAGAATGTACACAAACAAACTATGCACAATAACAAGTTTTAAATCGCTTTGTAAAATTGTAGATCCTACCATGTTAATAGGACCCGACAATATGTAAAAAGACAGGGCGAATTAAGTTTTTAAACAATAGGTCGAATTTAAAAGGGTCGAAAGGAAACTAAACTTTTTTTATAAATTTCTTCATGGCCTTTTTGTGAACGGAGGCGCAATGTTTTACAAGACGATGACATTGTTCTGTCAAAAAACTGTAAAATTTACACATGTCAAATGTTAAGAGGTTTTACTAATTAATTTTTTAATTTGAATCGTTTTATGAGAATTTTTATTGGAACAAGTTTGAAGTATTAGATTGAGGAAAAGAAATCCATTATTTTTGTGATCGATATCTCGTAAAGCTTCATTAGAGAAACTTATGTAAAATAATATTGCGGATTAAGATGGATTTGAAAATATAATTATCACAAAGCAAATTGACACAGAAGGAGAACAAAAGACAACATGACATATCAAATGTCAAAATCCTAAAATCTTCTTAATTTGTAGAGACAACCGCCAAATTTCGAAATGAAATGAAAATGTTTTATTAGCATAGGCACTAAAGGCGTACGCTTGCTCATCGTTAGACTCTACAATGGCTTCGGAAAGACTATGACGAGAAGAAGACCACAAGAAACTCGTGTATCAATCATACAATAGCAGATTTATGCTCATTGGAACCTATATTACTACTAAACATGTCTACTACATTCCGCACTAAAAAAACTATTACAGTTATTACGTAAAATGCTGGATTTATTTTTTCCTACCTACTATTACCTACTGAGAAGTTAAAGTCTTGAATTCGATTCTAGGTCATTACAAATTTAGATTTTTTATTTGCTATAATAGACTGAATCATTACCGTAGTCCATTTGATGTTAACACTAGAACTACGAGCCGGTCAATATGACCTATTTTTACCAACCGGTCAAAATGACCTGACTTGTGCGTGCAAAGTATTAAAAATAATTCAATAAATTGATTGTAGAATTGTAAATAATAGAATCGTTTACAAAAAATAACGAGTAAGTCTTGTGAAGAATTTTTGAAACCGGTCATATTGACCGGTTAGTAGTTCTAGTGTTAAGATGGAATAAAACAGAGGCACGTATCCACTGTACTGATGAGATTCCAAGGCGTGACTAAAGCTTGTCAGAAACGACGCTTGAGTGTACTTTGAACACCTGGACATTATTTACAATAAGAAATAATTATCATTGGTCAAAATCCACGCCAACATTGTTTTGAATGTGTGATTGGTCTATTTTTTGTTTTATATGACTGAGTGATGTTTGAAGTTTTGAACTTTAGCCAGTGGGTCTATCTGTATGAGTGCAGTTTCTGAATACGGAATTTATGTATTTATTTTCAATCCAAAGGAGACACTTAATTGTATAAAATAGCAAACGTATGAAACTGTATTAATGTGCAGTAAACAAATTAGTGTGCAGCTTCAGATGTACTAATTGCCTCTGAGTCTCTCAAAGACATTCGTTGGCTTTCTATGGGACATGCACTAAACTAATGTGCAATGAATTGAAATAGTACAATACGATACAATGATCTTAATTTGGCATCAGAGCATTGTATCTATAGGTATAAATATAACTAAAATTATAAAATAAAATTCAATATTTTTTAATGCACCTTTTTTTAGTGTACAAACATTAGATGGTCAATTAACTTGAAGTTTGCTTTTTGAAGCTAAATAATTATATCGTTTACTTACCTAGTATTCTAGTGATTACTCAATAATACCATTAGTGCTTAAATTTTAGTCTAATTTATAAAAAAAAAACCTTACAAATCATATCGATGTTCAAGTGAACTCTTATAATTAAACTAGCTGTTGCCCGCAACTACGTCTGCGTAATAATGAATGAAATAAATCTAATAAGATTTATACAAACTTTCATCCCCTATTTTATCCCCTTGGGAGTAGAATTGATCAAAATCCTTTCTTAGCGGATGCCTACGTCATAACATCTACCTGCATGCCAAATTTCAGCCCGATTCGTCCAGTGGTTTGGGCTGTGCGTTGATAGATCACTATGTCAGTCAGTCACCTATGAGTTATATATATTTAGAGATACTTTATATCAGCCATTCTCAAAGTGTGCTCCGCGGAGCCAATACTGCAAAAAATATCTATCAAAGGGAGATTATAAGGTTACATCTAAATATTCCAACTAAATATTACGTAATATTACATTACAATATGATTATTAATAAATACATATAAATCAGTTTTTTTTTAAAATATATTAGGGCTATTTCGTTCGCCAAAAAAGGTTGAGAACCGCTGCCTTAGATGACGTTAAGTAAAAAGCTAACCTTTTGAAATCATTCATTTACAATACGTATTAAGTAATGTTAATGGATCCCACTGGCATAAGCTTTTTTCACCATACTTCAATAGTTTTAAATTTAGAACACTTAAAAGGTATCTCGCGATTTAATATAAACCATAGACATTATAATTTATATTAATAATTTCGGGATTTTTAGAAAGAAAAAACAACTGACTGAGTGAGTAGCCATAGCGGACTGGTTTGCACTCTATCTTAATACCAGACGAAGTGTGGTCACATACCGGACTGTTATATAAAAAACAACATACAAATGAATAAATTTTAAACGTCTATAACAATAACTGGCATTTGTAAAATGAAAACAATAAAAAGATTAACGTTAAAAATTCATCATAGATAATGAAACGTTCTTTGATTTTTGGTTTCTGAATGACGTTTGTTAGAAATTGTTTGACAGCCAAATTATAGGTTATGTTGGCAGCAACACAACTGTACGATGCGCAGGCGCAGCGATCCTTAACTCTTTTTTAAAATTGTTGTCTTAGAGATGGCGTGTGTTTTAGTGTTTTATATTTTTCGTTATTTTTTTTAAATATTAAAAGGCCTTATGTGGTTTATTATTTTTAGTTGGACCAGTTCGAAAGCAGTGATTAGTGCAGCCTTTAGGGCTCCAACAGTGACAGTTCTGTGCTGTATTTACTAGTACATGGAGTACCAGTTCGGCTCATATCAACACTCCCTTTCGTAGCTCACTGCGGGATCTTAGCTCTACATCGGCAACTCACATGGTGTTTTAATGTTAATTATAGGTTGGCTACTAATATTATAAATGTGAATGTGAGTTTGTTTGTTACGTTTTCACGCAACAACTACTTAACCCATCATCATGAAACTTTGTACACATATTTTTGGAGATAACATAGGATACTTTTATTAAAAATATATATATATATATATATATATATATATATATATATATATATATATATATGACTATAGTTTCAGCTGTTTGGAATCATATGGATTTATTTCTATTGAAATGATCTCTGATACTTATTTAATGACTTAAATGCGAGCGAAGTCGCGGGTAAAAGGCTAGTTATAAAATAAAACAGGCTCGTTTATAGCTTGCATCTTGTATCTCACTGTATTCCACATCTTATAAACCAACCTATTTAACACTTAATTTTTGACACTTTTTTTTATTAAACCTAGCTTAGGCGTGGCATACGACACATGGGATGTTACCTTCTTGACTATATAAAAAAATTCCGATGAAAGACGAATGTATTTATGATTGTTTTTTTATTATTAAAATAAAAGCATATCATTGTTATAGTATTAATTATTTATAAAAGCTGCGGCACGGGAAACTCCCACATTTTAAATAAACGCAGTGTTCCCGATCGGAAAACAATTTTGTATTGAGTGTGCAAATTTAGGTCAACAGGATCTACACTAAATGTGAATATACGTAACCTTTCTGGCAAAAATAATTTTCTTCTACCAGACTTTTGAAATGTGGGAGGTTCCCGCGCCCCACCCTGAATATTTGTAAATTTAATTATTAGTAAAAGCAAAAATATGCTGAAGCCTCAGCGTCGATTTGACTTCCTTCTTGTTTTTGAAACCTATTCGTATAATTAAAATTTAAAGAAACTTAATATTTGTTCTGGTTGTTATATATTTGTGTAGTTCTAGTCCAGTGGGCTTATCACGAATTTTAGTCTGGCTTTCGAATCGAGCTGTCAAAAGTAAAACGGATCCGTTAGCAATCGGGATCATGAATTTTTACTAACGACTAACGAGCACCAACAACCTGTCAAATGAACGAACAAATGAAGATCGAGACGTTCGAAAATTAACAAAAAGTATCTAAAATATTGTAGTTCCAAATCCGCACGCGGTGGCGCTGCTCAAATTTCCATACAAATCGCTTGAAGCGAACTCGGTTCGAAAGCCAGACTAAAATTCATGATAAGCCCACTGATAGCACAAGGTATAATTTAAAGTAGATAGTCTAGACCTCCCAACATGTCCAATTTGTGTTCAACAGATAATAATTAATTAAATAAACAAAAACTCAGTGAAATGTAAAAAAATCGCAGATTTATGCATGTAAGAGAAAATATGTAAGTAATCCCCGAGCATTCCCGATCTTCCGAGCTCGGATTCCGAGCATCCACGAAACTAACGAGATAGTATTAATTAAAAAGAATTCCATTAGGTATTTTAAAATAATTTGTATATTTTAAATTCCTTTGATTACAGCTCGAATAAGATTGAATAGATGTGAATATTCAATTAAATTTAAATTTACACGTATAGGTTATTCTTTTCTGAATCATCATTATTGTGCCACGTGACAACTCTGTTCTTTATATCAGAGGTTCCCAAACTATGTGTCGAATATTGAGTGGACTCTAAAATGTAATAGGTATGTATGTGTTAATAGATCAGTCCTATTCTTAGTAACGCTTGTATTTTCATTCCAATTAGAATAAATAAAACGGCTTTAAATAGTTCCGCGATTCACTACTAGGGAATCTCTGAGCACTACCAATATTTTTTACTACCATTTTTGTAAGACAGTCAACAGGTAGGTCCTAAAATTAGAAATTTTGTTAGATGGGTCGGAGTCCAGTCAACATTTTATAAATAAAACATTTAATACATAAGCTATTTTTAATATCGCATACGCAACTACTCAGTTAAACATTATAAATATGATAAAAAAATATTTGCGATGATCACGTGCAAATTTCAAATTCAAATTTAGAACATCTAATAAGTGTCATTGTGTTTATATGTTTTTTTTATTGGTCTTCCATTTTAAGGCAAAGGGATCGAGCCCATACAGCCAAAAGTTTTTTTTTTAAGAAATTGGCATAAATCAAATTTCTGCCACAAATATATATTGTAATTATAATTGATAATATAATTAAGTAAATAATGTTGCAGGGTCATTATCTACAACATTAACCCCATACATGTGTGTGATCAGATAATGTTCAAATTATTATTGTGGGCGGACAACGGTGTATTTAATTGTGACGCCCAAATAGACGCCCACTGAATTTTATTTTAATTTTCTTGCACATAGAAATCAGTGGAGATCACCTACTAACCTAAACTTAGAGCAACTCACTAAAATAATATACTCGTAATCCCTACTAATATTATAAATGTGAATGTGAGTTTGTTTGTTACGTTTTCACGCAACAACTACTTAACCGATCATCATGAAACTTTGTACACATATTTTACTATAGTTTCCAATTGACTATAGTAAAACATTGAGTATAGTTATATTGAATTGATATCTGATACTTATTTAATGACTTAAATGTGAGCGAAGCCGCGGGTAAAAGCTAGTATGTCTATAATTTTGGATCACAATTTAGTTCCACTAAATATGGTTATAGTTTTTTTTTCTATCCCTTTATTTTTTGCGTACTAATAAATAATAATAAAAATATATATAATAATAATATAATTCGTTTCTATGTTTCAAATTTCGGACTTGAATGACCATTCCCACAGCAGGTTACGTCACATTGATGCACCGCGGCGTTTCTCGTAAGGGTTAACTAATTACTAGGTTAACTTTTTAAAAGAATAACATTTATAAAACAAAAGAAAATGATTGTCTGTTCCATTTTTAAATTATATTTTAATTTTAAAGTTGGAACACAGTTCTTTTTAAATTATGACATTGTTACATTTTGCCATTGTCAAAGTGAATGTTTGTAATTTTTATATTGTTTTTCAATATTAATTATTTAGTACTGTTAGTAAAATTTCTAACGGATTTTTGTAGATATAAATTAAGTTGTATATTTAAGTTGATAAAAAGTACGGATGTCCATACACTATGATGTGCAGCAGACTGGCATTATAATGTATAACGTTTCCTTCAGACATGTTTAACACAACTATTAGGTTATCAAACTTAGCTTAACTTCTTTTCAGTGTAATTGTGACTTTCATGTGTGTGTTAACTGTTTGTTTGTGTGTGTTTACCAGCTTAAATATACCTATGATTAAAAAAAGTATATATTTTTTACAAATATATATAAAATAATATAAAGTTCACAAAACTAATTCTTCTGTTATAGATTAAAGAAGATTATATTTAAAGATGTTATTAGGAACTTTAATTCATTTTGACTGGTCTGGGAAATCTAGTGTTAAATAAATCAATGATCATAATATTATATATTTTAATTCAAACCATAAGATAAATTTCTTCTTCATCTCGATATATGTTGTTCTTGATATTCGTATTAACCACGACAATATCCCTAAAAAACATAATATCATCCAGAAATTTTCTTTACAAGCATTTTAAGGACAACTAATTGAAGTGAACAATTTTTCTGGAGCAAAAATTGAACGAATTTGAGGGTGGATTCTGATTGGCCTTGTTAAACTCGCACTATATGGACGAAATGATATTGTGGACTCCCTCGTTTTTTTACGTATATCATCGATTTTATTTAAAAACTTATTTATGTCCTAAGATAGTTATAGTGCGATCTATGAAAGGAGAAAAGGAAAAATAATCGACTTTGATAGACTATAATTTTTTTTCTTTTTAACATATAGGTATACTATACCTTGACCTCAAATTAGAATACGTGCTATAAGTATCAGGACTATGACAACACAAATATAATAACAAACACATTCGAAACAAATATCTACATTTAAAAAATAAATATTTGCTTCGAGCGGGAATTGTACTGAGGGCCTCATAACAACTGATGCGTTAGCCACTCCGACATAGAGATCGTCAATTCTTCTGTCAAAAGTTTTGGCAGTTTGTTAGATTTAAAGCCTTCTAAACTAGTTAAATCATGTTCGCGAATAACATATAATTTATAAGACCAATTCAAACTCGCACGATTAGGGTTAGTCCCTAATAGTGCGAGTTGATGGAATGTCTTTCTTACAATAATAATCTGAGTTTAACATCTACAGTGTCGTGGTATCTGTAACACGGGACTCGATGGTATTTTGACAGGCATTCCTTGTTCGAAGGCGCTACCATTTACAAATGTTAAAGAATTTTAAAAATAGGTTTTTTTAATGGCGGGTAATTTAAAAAAAATATATATATAGCAATAATGCTAACAAACATCTTCAAGAATATGTTACACATTTAAAAGTGACAATTCCAAATTTAAATATATTTCACAATTCTTAAAATTTGAAACATGATATGTAATTCTAAATTTAAATTGTGTTTGAAGTTTATTTTCTGTTTGTATGTTCTTATATATAAGGTTTTTTTTATCACGTAGACAACGTTTTTTATGTTTAGTTGCCATTATTATTGTGATATATTACAATAAAACTAATAATAAATATATAAGCTTCAATTAAAATGAATACGCTACAAAAAAAAAGTATTTTCTTTCATTGTAATGAAAACTTTTGCTTTTAAAATCGTTACCTTCTCTCCTGTTAGCTGTTACGAATAATATACCACCGGTATCCTTATAAAGGTGTATTTCACTTCAATATATCACGTTTGAAAACCTCTTTTTAAAACACCTTTAAACGTCAATACAAAAACTGGTTTTTATACCCATATTTATAAACTGTACTCAGAAATATTGTACGAAATTCCGAGCTAAATGTATAATCTCTCCATGAGTATGACAATTAGTACTAAGATCGCCAATTGCTCTAAGTACGCGTTTTAAATGCGTTCAATTTTAGTATATTATCATAAAACAATAAAGAGTTTATTATTACTATAATTTTTGTTGAGACCCATATAAAAAGTTGCATCAGAATCATAGCAAGTAAGTATTGAACTATAAATACAGACCTCGGTAAAGGCAGAACCCGGTCGTTGGGTCGTGTATGTGCCTTTTTTAAATACACGTTGGGAACATTTTACTATTTGTCGAGGACACTACAACGGTTATGCCTTTTGACAGTATTTGAAAATGGAACGCTTATTTTGCTATTTCCCTAATGACTTAAGGATTTGAAATTGGAATTGTTATAAATACTTTCGTTCCAAATTTAAATTTTATTGAATAAAAAAAAACTTCTAATTCGATTTTTATTAGACAACTTCTTATATTTTATTTAGCTTATAAAATATTTATTCCTGACAACACTTATAAAGTATTCTTTTTTTAAATAACATTTTTGTTCTATTTTCAAATATCCGTCGACACGCTGTGGTGGTATCTGAGAGCATTCGCGAATTAGAACTGAAAAATAATAAAAATGGACTATAGGTTTTTGTGCCTGGGACACCTTAGGGTGTGTTTACATTGAGATACGATCCTTCTATAAGGCAAATTTTGAACAAAATTAATAGATTCATTTACTTTGGAATAAAACTGCATCTACTATATACTGACATGATATTGTATAGGCTATGATTGGCAAGTTTTTTTTTATTATTTCGTCTTCAGTCATAAACCTTTCTGAAATTACAGTGCATTCTAAGAATATAAAATAACGAATTTTGATTTTGAATACTAAAGAAATGTTCTTATATTATCTAATATTACATTTAGTTCACATCAACTAGTCTAATTTTATGATCACTTTACAATGTGAATACGGTTTTATTAGTAAAAAATAATAAAAAATTATATAGACGGTTTCGGTGGTAGAAGGGGTCCTTAACAAGTGTCGTCGCCGTTTGTGTTCGAAATTCAAATGTTTTTTTTTTTAATTTTGCCGGGAATGCATGAATGGATGTTATTTTTCTTGTTCGAGAGATTATTTTATTGGCAATGTTTTTTTTGTGTGTAACTAACCTATGTCTACAGAGATCAATCGGCATAGCGAAGGCGATAAGACCATAAAATATTTCGTTCTAGAACAGTAATGATAATATCACATTTTGAATATAATTTTGTGATAATTACAACAGGAGCTCCTCTTATGACGCGAATACGTGATTAAGGGCGCGTTTGATCTTTGAAGAAATAAAAACTTAAATTGCTTATGTACCTTAATTACTATTCACGGTTTAGTTCCTATTAAGTACTCATCAACTCGCATTAAACGTGCGAGTTGATTATTATATACGAATTTTTTCCTCATGAAAGGAACAACTTAGATAAATAGCCTTTTAGTTAAATTAGATGTTGGTTCAGCTAGGGTGCTGTTGAATATGCCTACATCTCAAAGATTAATCAATGGAAGCAAATCACCCCTCCCCGCCCTGCACAAGCCAAATTTCCAAAACATTAAATACATACTATATTAAAGGAAATTATTTAAAATTATTTTGCTTATAATTCCCGCTACATTAGGTCGATGAAGGAAGATAACCTCCACCAACATGCAACAATTTGTTTCGACGCGTTTCGCCACTTCACGTATCCTGATGATGTAGCGGCAATTATAAGCAAAATAATTTCCTTTAATATGGATTTCCGCAAAGTAACGCCTGAAACAACCAATTATATACTATATTTATATTTATAAAAAGAAATAATAATAATGATTTCGTAATCTAACTAGTCCCTTCTCTATTTCAAACCATTTGACAGTAACTATCTCAGTGTTGCCAATAACATTGATATTCATGTATATTTCTCACAATTATTGTTAAATATATATATATACCCTCCCCCTCTATCCCCTATATCCTTCCCCTCTAAAAGAATAATATTTAACCGACACACTTTTTTAAAATATTACGAACAACTCGCACTATTCATGCGAGTGTTATAGTACAAATCGGAACTATACCTTTTACACTCAGCTTGGCACTCAAAGATGTAGAAGGTCAAATTAAAGGGGGGTAGACACGCAGTATTCGCAAATGTCAATTAACTTGATTAAAATTGTTATCAGTATGTATTTATATTTAGGCTTTGGTATCGGCCTAGAATTATGTCGCATTTACAAGTTCTCACACACATTTGATTATCTACATTGTTTATTTGGTCTCCCTAAAAATATTATAAAAGGACGTAATTGCAAACGGAATAAAATTTTAATTATTGGATAGGATAGCATTCACGATAGTTGAATACAGTGTTAGTTTTAAAAATTAATAAGAATTGTAATGAGTAAAACTTCTCTTTTGTAATAGATTATTCATGTTTATTAATTAAACAGCTAGGACCTATGAACACTGTTTTTGTAATCTTTTCCAACAATGCCCGTATCGTCCACACCGTCCGACATCTCGCATAATTTCTTGGGACTGACTTATCTAACAAGAATAATAATTCTATAGCGCCCAACAAAATGATAGTGATGAATAATATTTAATGGCATAGATGATGGTTACAAAAAAGATATAGATATAGAGATATTACATTTGTTTACTATTTACCAATATATTTATGTTAATTTATATTCTTTGAAATGAAATGAAATGAAAATAGTTTATTAGCATTGGCACTAAAGGCGTGTGCTCGCTTATCGTTAGATTCTACAATGGCTTCGAAAAGCTGTACATGAAATAATTAACAAAAAAAAACTGAATGTTAATTCAGAGAATAGTAAAAAAAATCTTTATATAAAAAGCAAGTATTTGTTTCTGGTCCTGTTATCCCAGTTTCAAGTCAAGATATTATAAAAAACTGTGGCATCTAAATCGATATAGTAAGAGCTAACAATCAGCCAAGCATTCGTGCCTCAAAATAAAGCATATGTGCAAACAACGTCAAACTTGCCTAATAGTTTAAAATGCGACTCAAAAATACACTTTATCTTAGACTTTTCTAATTCATGAATAAAGGCCCGGATTAACTAGATTCTAACTCCAGGTCCGGATTTAGCCCAAAGTGACAACTAGATAGACATCCGGTTCATTCACAAATAGGCATTTTATCCGACTTAGGTCTTGTGTAGACTGACTCCCATTTGCTATGTCATAAATTGCCTTCCACAAAAACAAAACAAATAAATTAAATATATATGTACTATATACCTATATGTATCGACAAATACTTGGATCAATCGAAAATCGAACACAGTACCTGTACGTATCAGACCTTCCCCTGGGTACAAAATATCTTAGTTTGTGATTAAAGTATATAATATATGTACAATGTAATGTTAGTCAGATACATTTTTAGCTTTATTTTTTTAAATTCATTTATTTGCTTTTAGTAATTGGGCACCAATAGAGCGCTGTTACTAAGTAGTCAAAATAAGTACAAATATAAATAAAATAAATTGTTGAATGTAATTTGCTGCTGTGTACTGGCATTGTCCATTTACATACTAATGTCATAATCATGGGTGTAGCCACAGTGGGGCAGGGAGGGGCGCTTGCCCCACCCTGGCTCTGACCTTTAAGGTACCTAATCAAACCTGAAAAACTTAATTATCTCGGTACTAAATACAATACTTAATATCCGTAAGAAAATTTACACTCGACAGTCGTCAGTCGACACAAAAAAAAATTAACCGGGGTAAGACCGCGGGTATAGTTTGCTAGTTACATATTATTTTAGACCGCTGCCCCACCCTAAGCCCATGGCTGGCTACACCCATGATTATGACATTAGTATGTAAATGGACAATGCCAGTACACAGCAGCAAATTAAATTTATCAATTTATTTTATTTATATTTGTATTTATTAATAAATCTACTATGATGAAGAAGAGTAGCTTTATACAGGTATAATAACTTTATCTTCAATGTAAACAGACCCTAAGTTTATATATAGTACTTTGAATGAGCGGAAGTAGAGAGCGACATCTGTGATGCTAAATGAAACTTTTAATATATTAAACAAAACAAAACCTAAAGAGGCGTTTCAATAATATATTAGGCGTTTAGCCAATTTCTAAATATATCGACAATTTAACGTTTGAATTTGGCACATTTGTTTCTCTCATATGACTAATTTAAAAGACGGTAGAATCTAATATCGCGTTTATTTTTATCAATTATATCCCCAAAATAAAACACTCAACTATCAAAAATAAAATATTTTAAATTACTTATGTTATATTTTGTTTTCCATCTTCAATAAAACCTCAACAATTGCGTTTTTATTTATTTCTCAACTTTTTCATGACGTTTTCTACTATTCTAATCTATTCCTTGTTCTTTCTTTTGACATTTAGTAAAATGTTGCCTTTAAAAAAATATATATTTCACTTATTATTGAGTTATATAACGTTTATATACTCTAAAAGATCTGTAACCGAAATGATACCCAGTAATAAAAGGTTTTTAACCTAATACAGGGTCCCTTTCTATTTTATATGCATTTTATTAAACAATAAACGATTTTTAGTTAATTAATAGGATTGTAGGATTCAAATTACTTTGTCAAAAATGTACAGACAAAAAACGAATTAAAATTGTTTGCAATAATAAATAACTTTTGGCTTCAAGTGTCTTCACCAATTACTTGTGAAAAATCGTACGTTGGAAAAAAAGACTGCTTTTTTTGCTCTCGGTGCATGCACGCAAACAATTCCGCATAATTAAACAGATTAATAAAAAATAAAGGTTTAGTATCCTTTGTACTGCATTTAACTCGCATTAAACGTGCGAGATTTAACGCCATTATTTAAATTCATATATGTTTAAAGTTTAAACCCTTGTTGAGTCATGCCATGGGTTCAGGGTGGGGCAGCAGTCTAAAATAATATGCAACTAGCAAATACCCGCGGTCTTACCCCGGTTAATTTTGTTTTGACTGACAACTGTCGAGTGTGAACTTTCTTACGGATATTAAGTATTGTAGTTAGTACCTAGATAATTAAGTTTTTCAGGTTTCATTAGGTACCTGCCCCACCCTGGCTACGCCCATGTCTAAACGACAAAGGAAATATATGTATATCTACTCTATTAGAATAATAATATATATTGACATTGACGGGGAATCGAACCAGATGTCTCTGCATAACATACACGCGAACTAACCCCGTAAATAAATAATACATAGAAACAAATAAATACAGCAAATAAATAATAATAAAAAATAAATCATCTTTAAAACATCTCTCGCACACGTCACGACTATTTTAGCTCGCATGATTCGTGCGAATTATTCAATACAAATTGGTACTAAACTTTAAAAAAAAAACTATATCTTATTAAATTCGAAAGAAATTTGTCCTCTTGTGATGTGTTTTTTTATTGTAATTTTTATCTTTGGGTAAAGATTTTTTTTGTTTCTTTAGTTAAATTGTTTTTGACATTGTTTCTGAACGTTCGCTCGGATTTAGCGCCAATTAATTTTTAAATTTTTATTTGAACTTTTTTGTTTATAATACGAAATTATTTTTGAAAGCATATTATAGTGTGAACTGGTTCCTATAACGGATGTTTTTTAAAACTAACTTTTGCTTTTTGATATGGTTTATGTGTGTATTAAAATTTTGTAGTAATAATTTTTTGTTTGACTCTTGCCCGAATACTAGACATTGTCTTCATTAGCCATTAATAAAAGAAGAAGGTCAATACATTGTAAAAGTTTTGAGACAGTTTTCGTTCAGTTATTAAGTTTTGACATTGATAAGTTATTATTTTTATTTTATTTAGATCTTGATATTTTATTATTATTGTGTATTTTTTGTATTTGACTCCTCCTTGCATGGTGTATTGGAATTTGACTGTAAGACCATGCAAGTGACTGTAAATAAATATAAATATATAAAGAAGAAGATTCCTATAGTGCACTTATTTGATATTCTAATTTTAATCTTAATTGAATATAACTTGATATTTCGTTGGCGAATGTAGTACCAAAGTTCACACTCCAATTTATTACACAGATATCCTGGATAGGTTAGTTCGAAATAAATATTTATATATACCTATATTATCGTATTTTCCCTTACGTTGCTTTAAAACTCTTAAACGACGCTGGGGCGTGGTTTTATTTGCAATCACGTGATTTTTAATTGAGTGTAAAGTGTAGAATATTTGGCATATTCTAATAGAAAAAACAAATTGTAATATAGTATACTTAAGTTTCTAGTATAAACGCTCCACTAAAATTCTGTTTCAAGTAGAGATCGTTGTTTAAGCGTCGTTTCTGGGGGTCTACTCAGACTACTCGGATGAAAATTCACGACTTCACAATAGATAGGCTACTCAGGATTTCTTACGGGCTTATATGTCAAAATTCGCGTAAGCTACAGAGGTGAAACTTCGGGTATGCCTGAGTAGACCCCGGGGAATACGTGCCTTAGAGTAACCATGATAAGAATTCTTGTAGCGGCCATATTGTAAATAAGTCCGCCATTTTGAAAATTCTCGAAATGACTTTGACGGTATGGGCTCAGAGATTGTTATCGTTATTGATTAATTATTTAAGAAATCAAACGATTATTATCGCTCTTTTTAATTATCTTTAATGTGAGATTAATTAAAAATAAAAATCCCATCTTTTCTCTCGGGAAAGTAATTTTGTGCTTTGTACATAGGTACTTACTTATAAATATTAATTCCCGAATGGTTTTTAGCTTAACTTTTTGATGAAACTGGTTTTTATTATTTTTTATGTTAGGGTCGATCTACACATTTTTTTATATTATAAAAAAAATGTAGCCCATAGCGTTGAGACATGTAAACATATTAAATTTCTTCACTTAGTGTTTAATATAGTCGTTGTAAAGCAAAAACAAAAGAAATTAAAACCCCATGTCGCTTTCAGTAAAGCCTCAGATGGACTGCGGTCATAACTTTAAACACGCGATGTCAAGATTAGTATGGAGGCGGCTTAATTTTTATTTATTTATATCTCATATAACTCAACCCAGACACGCTTTCTTCCATCTTACTAAAGTGGGTATCCAGTTCCACTTAAAGTTAGCCTTTTGCATGCCATGTAAGCCACAAGGATGTGTGTACATGTATAGGTTGATTTTAATTATCTGATTATTATTATAAAAAATAAACCATAATTAATTAATTTTTTACTTGATCTGAGTCAATCAACAGAATTAACTTTTTTTAAACTAACTTACTCAAAAAATCCTAAAATATCAAAAAAGCATGGTCAATCTATTAACGCTGAACGAAATTAGATAACAATAAAATTAATAGGACAGCACAACTAACAACAAAACTAGCAACGTTTTAGTGAAACCATCTTTTGTTTCTTTCTATTTTATATTATTTAACATTCATTAGAAAAAGACAAAACATATAGCGAATTTTACACTATCCCACTTCCTCTATTACGCCGTTTAATATATCCACGATTTATGCTAAATCTCGGATCTTTTTAAAAATTTACCGTATATTTTAAACTATTAAACCAACAGATTTTCCTAACAACTTTTATCATGTGATTTTTCCTATCCACTTTGCTGACGAATCTCGCATTCGACTTCTGATCGAAAAAATATATGTTTATATTTATTTATTGGTTTGTTTTGTATCTATTTGTGTTGTTTTTATCCCGATCCCCATAATACAGGACATTTTAGTTTAGGGTTAGTGCATATGTATTTATTAATTAAAAGATTCTGTCGTACTAATGCGGAAAGCCATGGCTCCTTGAACCGTATAGTTAAAATACATAGGTAATAATAATTTTAAGGATCTTGATATACCTATTTAATTGTTCTCTTACCTCAATTTAAAATCATAAATATATGTAATTCTTTAATAATTTAATTTTGAGATATGAATAACTATATTTTTTATTTTGAATTAATTATAAATATTTTTAATAAGTTTTTAAAATATATTTAAAATGTAATGTAATTCCAAGTCTAGTTGTAGAGCCCTGTATATGGATCCAATAAATAAAGAAGAAAAAAAATATTTTGAAAAAAAAAATTAAACACCCTATGCACAGTGATATCATATTTCGTGTTAGCGTGTATTTTGACAGGCGTTTACTGACTCAACTATATCACCTAAGAAGCCTTACACCTTCACATTAAATTGTAACCAAGCAACCCTCTCATAGACGCTATGGTAGGCGAGAATAATCTATATATATAAAAATCAATGGCACTTTTCGTTGTAATTTTATAACTCAAGAACGGACTCACCTATCCAAACCAAATGTTTAGGCTTTGTTCGGACTATTTAGTAGATGGTTTATGTGAAGTTTGCACAAAATCGGTAGAACGGTTCTTCATTTACATTTTTTGCTACAAATTAATTCAATAAATGGCGGATTGTGCTGTCAAATTGAAACTATTTATGTCATTCATGCTGTTTGATGTATGAATTTGAAGTTCCAATTATTTTTTTTTAATATTTCACTTTATACGTAGCGAAGAACGTACCGGACCGCTAGTATTTTATAAAACTAACGTTCTATTTCTAGGCTAAAGTCTATCTTAACCACTTCTAAAATTCATATTATTTATTATTAGTCGGTAAACAAGAGTATCACCTTTTAGCAATTAGCAATCGGGAATAGAACCCCAGACAGAGGCTATCAAATATTATATGTACATATAATTAATTGTTTCAGACGTTACTTTACTGAAATCCATATTAAAGGAAATTATTTAAAATTATTGATACCACGTAAAGTGGCGAAACGCGTTGAGACAAGTTATTGAATGTTAGTGGAGGTTATTTTCCTTCATCGACGTAATGTAGCAGGAATTATAAGCAAAATAATTTTAAATAATTTCCTTTAATATATTACATACATATGTTATTTAAATTTATAATAGTCGATATATCGCCGGGTTCTACTTTTGTTTTTTTATTGAAGTGGCTTATAATGAATTTCCAGATCAAGTAAAGAAAAATTAACATTATCTCAATGGTTTCTGAGTTATTCAATACAATAATGAAGAATGTACACAAACAAACTATGCACAATGACAACTTAAAAGTACATCAGACCAAAGTTGTAGATCTCAAAATTCTCTATAAAAATGGTCCTTATGATTTTTTCTCTAAGACCTACCATTTCTCAGATATTGCGATTGTAAGAATCACGTCCTACATAATATCGAATGATCAAATATTAAAAATTCCGACAGAGCCAAATTTTTGTAGAGACCTTGGGTTTACCATTACAAATAATGTGCGAAAAGTGCCCATCGATCCCATGCGTGTGTCAACAGTTATTCGGGGTCAAGTCAAAATTTTAGGTTTTTTGGATTTTTCTCCAAAACGGTAAGTTTTATCGAAAAAGTACATCAGACCAAAGTTGTAGATCTCGAAATTCTCTATAAAAATGGTCCTTATGATTTTTTCTCTAAGACCTACCATTTCTCAGATATTGCGATTGTAAGAATCACGTTCTACATAATATGCACGGTACTCGGCGCTTTTTTTTAACGTGGTTTCCCCAGTAGGCCTATTTCACGAATCTGTCGGACGTTATTTTCAGGGACAATACTTTTTTAATAGTAGTCCTTGCAGTGAGTAGTACCTAAATCTTCTTAAATATATATATCTTATTAGATTTTCGACTGATTGAACTGAAATTAAAGATTGGAGCTACTATGATGAAGACGTTTTTACACACGGTAAACAAAAATAAAGCCGCAAAAACTATACCTAATTAATAATAATACTTCTTAACGGGAGCGAAGCCGCGGGCAACAGCTAGTATGTATATACGCGGGATCTCTTATAAGACATTTTTTGTAAGTCACAAGAAAATTTCTTACAATGTGCAAAGGTGTCATAAGAAATTTCTGATACGACACAAGAAAATTTCTTATAATGTGCAAAGAGCCTTACGTAATCATTCACGAAATTACGGATTTGACAGCAACATCACGACGGATAGGCCACTCAATGCTTATTTTACGGACAGAACTTTTTACAGGCTTGTATGTCAAAATGCACGTAAGCTACAGAGGTGACGGCTCTATCACCAAACTTCGGATATGCCTGAGTAGCCCCCCAGGGACTATAGTTCTATAGAACCCACCTACAATATAAAATTAACATTGAATTTTCTTATCCACGTTATTATAAATATTAAAGGTGCACATAAACCTTTCCATATTAATTAATTATTACTTGAAACAAAACAAACTTTGAGCGAAAATAACAGCGAAACATCTTGAAAACTTTCCGAATACTACACTAAAGTTCAAAGTTATTTACTTTATTAATAGTGAAATTTTACACTGAGAGGTTACAGCTCATGCACCCACGTGGCTTCTGCTGATGCTGCATAGATGCATATAGTTCTAATTTTACGGCATCATCAGGATACGTGAAGTGGCGAAACGCGTCGAGACAAGTTATTGCAAATTGGTGGAAGTTATTTTCCTTCATCGACCTAATGTAGCGGGAATTATAAGCAAAATAATTTTAAATAATTTCCTTTAATTATAATCTGCACAACATTGCAAAAAATATCGAAATAATGTTACATATTTTTTGTTATACAATTCTATAATATAATTTCAAATAGACTAGAAACTCGATAGAAAACTGAAAAAAATAAGTGATTGTTAGAATCAGACCACTTACAGTTCAGTCAGTCTCACAACAAACGACGAAACTTCGTTTTCCTGGCAACACTGTTAAATAATGCATGAAGAGTAGGCACACGTATTGCAGTTTACAATTCAGACCTTTTTTGTAGACCCTTTTTCAATGTCCATTATTTAAGAGAGAATCAATGGATATTTTTTACGGATTTAAGAACATAAATATGTAGTATAAATAAATAATAAAATAAAAAATCTTCTCACACAACGAGCAAAATAAATTGTTAAACTAATAGTTTGCATAACTAGCGACATGGATAGGGGAATCCCCGAATAGTGCGATAGAACTTTCCGTGCTTTTGCTACATCAGTGGGCTTATCACGAATTTTAGTCTGGCTTTCGAACAGAGTTCGCTTCAAGCGATTTGTATGGAAATTTGAGCAGCGCCACCGCGTGCGGATTTGGAACTACAATATTTTAGATACTTTTTGTTAATTTTCGAACGTCTCGATCTTTCGTTCATTTGATAGATTGCTGATGCTCGTTAGTCGTTAGTAAAAATTCATGATCCCGATTGCTAACGGATCCGTTTTACTTGTGACAGCTCGGTTCGAAAGCCAGACTAAATTCGTGATGAGCCCACAGTCTGTTTTTAGAACTTTTTGCGCTAGCCAGTTAACATTATTTCGCTTAACGAGTAAGACACGAGCGAATTATGCTCGTTATGCGAGGTTCGACTGCATGAGTAGGTATATACTATTTTAAAAATGTAGGTATTTATTTTTATATGTTTGTGTAGTCTTTGTCCGATACCCATATATATTACACAGGGTATCTTAGTTTGGAGTTAGTTTATATAAATTTAAAAATAAAAGTGTCACTATTAAAGTTACTAAGCCTATACATATAGATGTATATATGTTTTTTTAGTGGACAATGCCAGTATACAGCAGCTAAATCAAATTGATAATTATTAAATTAATAAATTTATTTCATTTATATTTATATTTGTATTGACGAGTAAAAGCGCTCTATTGGAGCCCATTTACTAAAAGTAAATAAATGAATAAAAAACAATATAGGTACTTAGTATATTTTGGGTCATCCCACTTTCCTAAGTTAAATTTTATTCGAATAGGTAATCTATTACAATTGATGTAATGCGAACGTGACGGGAAACGTCTGTTGTTCCTAAAATCCATTTTTGAGCGATCTCATATTTTGATCCTTTCGGGAGAGATAAGTTACGGTATAATGGAAAACTAGGCCATTTCGTTTATTGGATATTTTTTCAATATTTTCAGCATATCACGCGCTTATTGTAGATAAATTGTTACAAATACTTATAAAATGTTATAAAATACCTATATGTTTTTTTATTTTTTTTTATTGAAAGCCCAGCATATGACCACACTCCGTCTGATGTTAAGCTAGAGTGCGGTCCATGAGCATAGACAACTGTTACCACAGACAGATGTCCACTATGCCGGCTTGAGGAGACTGTCTAAATTAACAGGGCACACTCCTCTCGTTATCCCGGCTACTTCCAAGCTGATCCCGAAATGCGACTAGGTCACTTCACGGGTGTTCCGCTTGAAAGTGGTGGTATGTCTAGACCAACAATGATCATTTTAAGACCCATAACTTGTAAATAAATTATATTAAAAAATGATTACATAAATATTACAATTGTGAATGAAAAATATTAACTAAATTATACATTTAAATAATATTCCAACGTTATATAAGCAGATGTTAGTTACGTTAACTTTCAAAGTTAAATAGCAGCCAACTTTTGCTGTAATTATTCCTAACTTTAGTTGTGTCGAGATCATATTCTTGTATGCTTTATTAACGAATTCTCGACAATCAAATTAAATTACAAAACCATTTTTTTGTACAATAAATATGAGGTTTTTTTTCACGTATAATCACAAGTTTAAGAATTATGAAATATGAAAAATTAAAATCTGATTTGAATTCAATTTGAATTAAAACTGTTATCGTATTGTTTAAGAATACACCTCTCAAATGTATCGTTATTTATTCAGAATCTCTTCTTTCATGTTCCCTTTGTGTATAATTCACAAAGAAACGTCTTTTTTGAATTAATTGAAATAGGGGATCTCAGTTCGATGCCAGAACATAGATAATAAACATTTTTATTACCAAAAAACTGGTTTAGAAGATTTATTTTATTTTTACCCTTATAACAAATCTGTGGTCCTTTTTTGTTATTAACACGCTTTTATTAGCTTGGGTTGTATGTATGTATGTAACGGAATCTTTGAGCATAATTTTCACCAATTTCCAGAAGTCTGATTAATTTGAATCTTTGCATACGTATTAAGGATCGATGACAATGCAATAATTTAATAACAGTTTCCCATTATCCTTATTAGGACCGCCAGGATTTATAAATTCTTTTATAGATCCTGTGTAGTGGAGTAAAAGAGATAAAGCTAGCGCGCGCGTTTTTTAGTTTTTTAAACTATTTAATTATTAATTTACTTTAAGTTAATTTCTAGCAGTTTCAGAAAGGACCGCCATTAGGCGTGCACTTAATTTGACTACTTATATTTAAAAATAACACAGGACCACAATTTTCTTTCACTTTCGTGGAACACCACACCAGATCTCTTCTATGTTTTCGGGGTCGCTGATCACGATTCCCTTTATTTTTGCAATACCACATTTAAACTCAAGACGGAATCCTGATCAGCGACCCCTAAAACATAAAGGTCTGGTGTGGTGTATATAATGTAATCGGTATATGATATTCCAAATTATTAATTTATCAGGTTTCATAAATAAACAGCTTAAGTTACAAAAAAAAAAACTAGATCTAAACAAAAGAATACATATATTTGATCATAAATAATGCGTAAAGGTAATAAATATTATAAATAGCAAGCTCTAAAATTTGGCAAAGAAAAAGGTTCTGTAGGGGCCCAAACTCACCACCGGCTGGCTTAAATAAAGATTCATCGGGTAACATATTCTTGTGCTATTTAATAACGTTTTAAATCATACTTTTTTATTTGTTTTACGTTAATATAAATTGCTATACTGAGTAAACTTTTTATTTTTTATTTTTATTGATAGCCTAGCATATGACCAGAGGCGGCTCGTCCTAAAGAGCGCTGGTGCAGTGCACTCGCACGAAAATTACAGAAGTAATCTATATTTCTTCATAATACATACTATCCTTACATTACATTCATTCTATTCTACTATGCCTATACAATAGTATATTATATTACCTATATCTACGCCGCTGTAATATAAGTTCTGTAATTTTCGTGGGAGTGCACTGCACCAGCGCTCTTTAGGACGAGCCGCCTCTGCATATGACCACACTCCGCCTGATGTTAAGCTAAAGTGCGGTCCATGAGCAAAGACAATAATCAATTACACCGGCACACAAAAAAAAAGTTCTCTGTACTTTTGACGAGACTCATATATTTTTATGTATTTTGACCCGCTGAATCCGAATATGAGGTCCATTTAACTCGTACACCCTCAAAATTTCGAGAAAACTTTAAAAAACCGAAAAAAATGTCAAAAATCGTCGTTTTCGGTGATGTAAAATTTTTTTTTGACCTAAGCCAAGCATGATTTTTCGATCCGCTAAATACTTATTTGAAGTTTATTTGGACCATTAGCTGTTTAAAGTCTAAGTAAATTTCAAAAATTGTGATTGATAATTATCAATAATAAACGTTGGCAGTAGCCGGCTGTAAATGAAACAACAACAAAACGGAGTAACTTATAAAATAATAATTTATTACAAGAATATACCTCTAAAGCCTAATAAAGATTCATCAGGTCACGTCCCTTCGGGTGTAACCTTGGCATTGTAGTAGAAGCCGAATGTCCTCGTCCCTAAGCCATCGGCGGGAAATGTTTGGAACCTTGAAAGTATTCCCACATTTACCAAACCAACTTTTATCTAGTTATTATTCTTTTTTTTTGGGTTATTTTATTTTATACGGACACCTTCATTGTCAAGTCCTGGATTTGGTTCCCATTTATAAATAATAAAATAATTGTCGTCAAGAAAAGAAGTTGCGGCGGCGATGTTAATAGTGTATTATAAATAAAACTGTAAATTTGAATTTGGAATGAAAGAAAAGAGGAAGGAACGCGAGGGACGTTCGAATGGGAACAGATGTGTGTGCTTAGATTATAAGAGATTGGTAATATAGTGTAAATATAATTTTAAAAAGTTTTCATTTATACAGTCCACTTACTCCATTGGCTATAATAATAATAAATACATATACAAACATATTATTTATTTATTTATTTACTTAACAATAATATTACATACTGTAGTTTTCGATGGTCCCACACTAGGCATTGCCTGTCACGTGGGACCCATCACTTACAAAACCTTTAATAATTGTGACTAAAACTATTTATTTTTTATTTTTATAAAGTATAAGAATTAATAAGTTGAGTAAACCTTGACTTCGTTGATAGGGTCTGGTATGGCATCAGGGTCTCATGAACTCCAGATTTATAATGCCCTATCCATGATTTTTATTTATACAGACTCTGTGATGCAATCTTCCCTGAAATTGCGATTTTGTTTCTCTGTCTAGCTTATTCGTAAATACAAGTAACAAAAGAAAACGCATGCACACAGTAATAATGTGTAGGAATATAATTGGCCTTGTCGGAGACATTTAGTGCCTAAATTGGAGTCACCTTGAACCCAAATGTTGCCTTTGTTCTACTCGTAGTAGAGAGAAGATATTTAGTCATAAGATACTTTATAAATATAATTTAGTAGAACATTTTTGTTCAAATACAAATGAATTCAAAAAGTCCGTTCTACAGTATTTTTTTATCTTAACCCTATCTATCTTAACATATTCCGAGACTGAATATTCTATAATAACTGGTAACCAATAATAATAATAATTATAAAATTATCAATATAGTCAAAGATATACAGAAATATTTGCATCCAATGATTCCATACTAGGCAATATCTGACACGTGGGATTGATCACTAAGTTACAATCTAAAATTAAAACACATTTTTTGAAAATTATTTTAGTCGCATTTTTGTTTTAAAAAAAAACAAAAGACTGATAAAAAAAAAACAAAACAAAACAAAAGAAAGAAAAACACTAAATAATTAGCTAGTCCATATAAAAGTAGAAAAAGCAGATTCAGAATGGAATGTAGTCCGTTTAAAAGAAAGCTCGTTATTCAGTTGAATACAATGTAAATATGAAATTAATATTTACATCTTCATGTTTCCCAAAAAGCATATACAATTTGGTCGTGACATGCTTGTTCATACCTCCACTGTGTCAAGGCCAACACCGGCATAGAGCGATATATTAAAAATGCAAAGAAATATAAGGGCGTGTACACACTTACCTACCTCCTACCAATTTTCATAACCAAAATTTATATTTTTACTTTTTATAAACAAATGCAGATAACTGTCATTTTTAATATTACGATTGTCTGTTACGTACTCGAAAAGAAAAAATGTTCTAGTAAAAAACAGACTACAGTGCCTAAAGTCTTATTAGAATATCAGAACGTAGCTTTATATTGCTTCGTATTAGAGATCATTTCAATAGAAATGAATTAATATGATTCCAAACAGCTGAAACTATAGTCAGTTGGAAATTATAGTAAAAATAAATATATTTTATTTAATAAAAAGTATCCTATGTTACTTCTAGAACCTCCAAAATTATGTGTACAAAGTTACATGAGGATCGGTTAAGTAGTTGTTGCGTGAAAACGTAACAAACAAACTCACATTTATAATATTAGTAGGGATGTAATGTAAATAAGGCCTAATATTAAAAAGTGAGAAATATCAGCGAAGCGATTTTCCTGAACTCGCGGGAAATGAAATCTTTACGACTCTACCAAATTGTGGGGTGGGCACATAATATAGAAATTTATGTGGGACATAATATTTTTAATGGAGCTAGCTCACTTTATTGTTTATTATCTTAGCGAATTCGATGACAAAGTCGTTATTAAAATTGATATCTCGTTTATATAATATAATAACTATACATAAATTGAATATAATATAATTATATAATAATATATAATATAATTGACAAAGATGCTTTTTCTTACAAGTCAAAATACAGAAAACATCTGGATACTAACTATCTTTAACTAACTAGTGTTTTAATTTTGTATTTTTTTCTTTAAGTGTAGTATCTATTCCTTTATCATCTTGAGCATGCCGTCTTATCCTATAATTAAAATTTCATTTAGTTCATACAATAGTAGTCCTTTTTATAATATATAGTCATAATGTAATTTTGTAGGTAGGCTTTATAAATAAATAAATTTATTTGGAAACAATAGTGAGATAATTGAGGTTAATTTATGCATAGGCAATCTAGGTTATTAGGTACGTAGTTAGGCACTAGACGCCAGGCACTGATGATAGCTTTGATGTATTCAAGTAGTGAGAGCTTCAGGGGCTGCATTTCACGAGTACGGGTTGCGGAACTATCGACCGACGCAAAGTGGGTCACAGGTGTTATTCCTAGCTTTCAAGATATATTTTTGGATGGGTATTTCGTAACTTGATGATTATATTATACATAGTTCAAAAGAGCTGAGTTAAATTGAATTGTATTTATTGCTTAACAATGTTTCAACGAAATGAAACGTAATATTAAGTCATCTATACTAATATAATAAAGAGGAAACATTTGATTGTTTGTATGTATTGAATAGGCTCCGAAACTACTGGACCGATTTGAAAAATTCTTTTACCATTAGAATCGTACATTATCCCTGATGAACATAGGCTATAGAATATTTTCAAAAACGTTTGCGATCCGTATGAAAATTTCAATAATGTAACCCAAAGTGTGAAAAAAAATTCATTATATTGCGTACGCTGCGGAAATTATTGACAATAGAGCAAAGTGATGTACAACAGTTTTATAGAGGACATCAATATCTACAAAAAAGTCAGCGACACCATATGTCTAACTATTACAGTTATGTCTCAATAACTACTTTTTCATGTCAAAATTTAAACTTCATAGTACTTTATATCTTCATTACTACGCGAACGAAGTCGCTGGCAACAGCTAGTATAATATAATCGTGTAGAAGAATAACCCCAACATTACTACGAGGACTAAATTGTGAAATAATTTAAGTTACTTATTGTTATTATAAACATTTTTTGAAGCTCGCTTGAAAACCGCTGATCTACTAATATTATAAATGTGAATGTGAGTTTGTTTGTTACGTTTTCACGCAACAACTACTTAACCGTTCGTCATGAAACTTTGTACACATATTTTTGGAGGTACTAGAAGTAACATAGGATACTTTTTATTAAAAAAATAATTATATTATTTTTTACTATAGTTTCCAACTGACTATAGTTTCAGCTGTTTGGAATCATATTGATTAATTTGTACTGAAATGATCTCTGATACTTATTTATTGACTTAAATGCGAGCGAAGCCGCAAGTAAAAGCTAGTACAAATATAAAATGACTTAGTAGAAGATAACAAAATCTATATCATGACGTGATAGTATAAACATATTAGCATGTTAGATAGAAAAATCGTAATAAAAACCAAATTCATTTGTTTTTCATTATTCTGTTGTTTCTTTTTAATAAAGGCTTCCCGTATCCGTGACCTTTGACTTAAAACGAAAAACCGCAACGTCATTTTACATAGATTAAGTGGGGAGAAGCCAAAAGTGTCTACTATACAAATCCTTTTACAAAATATCACAGAATATTATTATCGAAGTAAATTTTTTTTAAAAATATTTTAATTTTTTTTTACAACAAATAATAATTTATTTCGAATAGAGATCGAATCCAGTTAAATCTAATTTATAAATAAATAAATAGTAATTACAAAAGCGAAGAACAGAAATCGAATTTGCAACTTTATAGTCAGAGTTTTTGTTCAAAATAATCGTATTGGATAGGATAATGTTTAAAAAAAGCGTCACTTTAAAGTGGCCAATCTCTACCTTCGCCTCGCCCTACATTAGGAAGGGAAGGCCTGCCTTATATACTATTAATCAAGTTAGTTGTACAAATGACATAATGGAGTTTTTAGTCCACAACGGATTTGGGGCACAAACACCCTAAAAATGAGGTCGACCGTAATAGGTTAAGCTTTCTCAAAAGGTGTTGCAAGCTGAAAATATATTTTTTTTGCACAAAATCTAATTTACTATTAAAAACAGCTAAAATAACAGTATATTTTTGGGTAATATTATAAATAGCTTCAGAATATAATTACCAATCTCATGAAAATGGTTTCAGAGATACTCAATACAACAACGAAGAATCTACACACACAAACTATAAACAATACCAACTTTAAATCGCTCGTAAAATTGTGATTTTGTACATCTAACTATATTAATAGGACTCGGCGATGTAGGTATAATTAAATTTAAAATATAATTTAAAAAAATAAAAATAGCCGGAATAGTGGGAGCTACATGTTACAAATCATATTTACACATATAACTACGTTTATATTAATTTAGAGATCGTTAGTGGGCTTTAATTGACTATAAAAACATTATTAAATGGCAGGCTATGTTAGATTAAACACATTATAGTAATAAAGTACTTAGTGAGCGACGACTCTAGTAAGAAACTTTGAAACACAAAGTCCTCGCAGATGATGAGGTCACCAAGCGATGTACGCTCATTAGTCGATTGCGGGTTGCGACCACGTGCGTCCAGGCCGTGTCGTGGCGTAGTCATGCTCGGCAGTGGGGAAAGTCGACACAAAACTATTGAAATGTAAGTAACGAGAGAGAACATTATATACTACGCACGTTCAGTTCAACTTAGGGTCGTCACTTTTATTTGATTATGTTTTCAGTATATTAACGGTCTTTGTGTCGTCAGTCTGTTATACATATACCGCGAGTTCGATTCTCAATCAGTAAATATTAATAATAAGTATTCGTATCCGGTCTAGACGTTAAATGTGTGCATCGTCTATAACCAGACAAATTACTTAACAATCCCACTCTGATGTTACCACATGATACAAACAAGACATCAATAACAATGATGTCACTCAAGAATAAAAATACAAGCAGTCCTCGTTTCACGGCGTTTCCTTTTACGTCGCGGAAATGTGTCTCGTTTTACGTCGTTCCGTTTTGCGTTACTATTCCCTGGTACCTAACATGACGTAAAACCGAAGACTGCCTGTATCGATTTCAATAGAAAGCCACACTTAATAAACAATGCAAGCCATAATACTCAATATAGGAAATATATGACCAATAATTAAAAATAAAAACCATATGTCTTGCACGTTCTTAATACTGGTGTTTTAGTTTGAGGTCAGGGCATGCGATATTTGAGAAGTGTGTGTGATGTCCTTGAGCGTGAAAGTCCCGAACAACGTAATAAGGAATCGTTGCAAGCTCAAGGACTGTTCAGATCAGTGTTTCCCAACCTTTTTTGTGCTATGCCCCACCTTAGTCTTTCTAAAATTCTTATGCCCCCCTTATGTAACCAAATACCCAGTTGATATTTTAGTCTCGCCAAGCGAAATTATACCTAATAGTTATTTATCGCAATTATTTAAGAATTTGCTTTTTTCGTTAAATTTGGCATCAAAATCTAGTATTGCATTTAAATGGCCCGAAGCGAAAGGGTTAAACTCGTGTCGAGTCCATTTTCGAATTGCCCCCCTGTGGGGCGTGGGCCCCACTTTGGGAAACACAACTCTAGATACTAAAGTGGAAAAAGTCATATGAAAAAGAGACAAAATTGACAAGGAAGATCTGCTAAGAGAGTATCCATATTATGAAATATAATAGATATGACCGAGATGAAAGTGGTATATAGAGTCTCTGCCTACCCTGAAAGACTAGTATTCAACTCCATAAAGACTTTTTTTTTGCCATCATATAAAAACTTCCTTGAAAATTTAAAAAAGATCGAGTAAACAAAAGTCGAGCAGTATTGGAAAGTAGGGCATATCCGGTCTAAAACGGATGACAACCCTACATTTTAAAACCACACGTCTTACCAGTTTCTATTCTTGTAAAATCTCCCCCTAACTGAGGGAGTACCTACCTATGTTTAATATTATAATCACCAGTTTATGGTGTGCAAAATAGATCACGAATAAAATGAAAAATAATATGTGAACTATGTATATTTAGTCGAGCTAAGATTTGATTCAAAATTATTATTTTACACACTGTTTGTTATGTGTGTGGTGTTATATTGTAGTTTGCATATGATGCAATGGGATAATGATTGTTTGTTGAGATAATTAGTTAAGTTTCTTCGATAATTAAATAAATAAATTCTTTATTGCAAAAAAATAAATAATTTTTTCACATAGAAATGCCGTGGGCATTATCTACCAGCTAACCTTTGTCAATGTGAGCGGTGATATTTGGTGCAATGTGAAGAAAATAATAACTAAATCTACACAATACATACATTACATAAAATAATAAATAATAATATATACTTAAATACATACATATTTATGAAGAAAAATTATAAGATAATTAAATAAATAGTAGAATTAAGAGATATTTTGTATTGCCATAAAATGTTTGTTCATTAATTATAATTCATTAAAATTTTATAATAGGTTTCACTGTTGTTTTCCATTAGCTGTAAGTTATTAAAAATTGGACTTTAGAATCATTAACGAAGTAGGTACCTCTATAAACGGTTCACAAGATTCGATATACAACTCTTGACCAGTGCGCTTATCACGAATTTAGTCTGGCTTTCGAATCGAGCTATCACAAGTAAATCGGATCCGTTAGCAATCGGGACCATGAATTTTTACTATCGACTAACGAGCACCAGCAATCTATCAAATGAACGAAAGATCGAGACGTTCGAAAATTAACAAAAAGTATCTAAAATATTGTAGTTCCAAATTCGCATGCGGTGGCGCTTCTCAAATTTCCATACAAATCGCTTGAAGCCCACTGATAACGCTGTTAGTTTTAAGCGATAAAATAAATCTTTATTTAAAAAAAGTAAGTTTTACTTACTGTGTCAATTTACATCACAAAAATACAAAACATAATGAGAGCAATAATAATAAAATATTAAAAGTTAACCCATAGTTATTAATCGAGTCTCTACAACAACGAAAAGCAGACAAAAAGGTATGACAAACAAACATTGACGATATTTGGAAACAGCAATGAATGTAAGAAGGGACTGTATCGCTTCGAGCAAGAAAAATGCTAAAACACACTTTCTTCAGAATGAGTTTCGCTCAAGGCAATAACAATTTCATACAAAAGGTACTATCGACAACAAGAGTCGTATAACCGAACGACGTATGAGTGAATGTACAATCATCTACACAAGTGTATTAAAAAATAATTAATTGTTTTTATATCTAGTAGTGTTTATATCTAGTGTAAGTAATGTAAGGATTGTAATAGTACTGCAGGCATTTAAAGTCATAGTTTTATATAATTATATGGGCGACAGAAAAATCCGTTTATAAAATGTTAAAATAAAAAAAAAACATTTGAATTCATCAAAAAGAAACAAAAGAAGAATAAATTGTTATTTAACTTATGTAGACGACTGTACAATATCAACGTTATTTTTGTGAAATTGGGTTTCGAATATTGTCAAAAATTGTTACAGCTAGGAATAACAGTAGATATATTGACGCAGCTTTTGCGATAACATAACTATTACGTTACAAAAACATTTTTAAACTAAAACTATGTGTTTTTATAGGCTTGCTTTATTATTTCTAAATCAAATATAAATTAATATAAATAGAATAAGTTTAAAATTCATTTACTTTTGTACTGATATTTTTAGAAGAAGAGAAAAACAATTGCTCGCTTATCTTTTGTTTTTTTTTTTTTGTAGCTATTCCCGTTTGAACTGTGGGCTTATCACGAATTTAGTCTGGCTTTCGAATCGAGCTGTCACAAGTAAAACGGATCTGTTAGCAATCGGGATCATGAATTTTTACTAACGACTAACGAGCACCAGCAGTCCATCAAATGAACGAAAGATCGAAACGTTCGAAAATTAACAAAAAGTATCTAAAATATTGTAGTTCCAAATCCGCACGCGGTGGCGCTGCTCAAATTTCCATACAAATCGCTTGAAGCGAACTCGGTTCGAAAGCCAGACTAAAATTCGTGATATGCCCACTGTTCGTATAATAAATGATTTTAAACTCCCGTATAAACTGCAAGAACATTGCTTTATCAACATTTATTAGGTCACTAAAGTTTCGGGCAAATTGCCAAATTTCACATACAACGCGGCACTTCCGCCAATTTTACACACTCAACCGCAAAATTAAACATTAATGTACACCATGCGGGCGTGTTCGTTTAAAAATAACGTATCTAAAAATATTATTTCAAATTGGATGTCATTAATATTGTTACATATGTGGAGGTAAGTCTAACATCGATGGATTACATTTTAATTAAAAAATACATAAATAGTATACTACTATGGACTTAACCAATAGGGTGTTTCAAACCAAAAAAAACCCCGCCACCGTCGATTATACGATCGAAATCGTTAACTTTTAGTATTAGTACCTATATATTATATATAGTATTATTTAAGAATAACAGTGAGTATATACTTAATTTTATCTCATTTACATACGTATGTATCAAAATAGTTTGCTACAAAATTGGCTCAATACCGTATGTTTATTTTTCACAAATTGTTCACCTAGTTCCACGTAGATTTATCATCACGGCTGATCATGTAGGTCATTGAACGCTAATAAAATTATAAACACATAAAGAAAATGAGCAGAGTGGTAGTAAAAGTAACGTTTATTAGGTCCATCCGTGATTAAATAGTCAGCTACGTTACGAAAGTACGATAGTGCAACTGAGATGAAGCTAACTACTAACTTTATATACATTAATTATTAACAAAAAAGTACCTATTTATACAAACATTATCGCCTATGATTGGCGAGTTTTTTAAATGATTTCTTATCATCATATGCCATTCCGAAATCTCCGTAGATTCTTACTGGACGCGTAAGATACAGAAAATGATTAGATACCAGTATAGTACGATCGCTTTCAAGTGAAAAATACATGGAGTAATGACTTCTGAGATTATTAAAAATATCACGTTTAATTTCGCGATCAAAACTACAACAGAAGTCTGTCATTGGACCCTGTACATATAAAACACGTGTCAGACTAAAAACTAACATAGACCCTATATATCTCTGACATATAATTTTCTATCGGAAAATAGTTACAACTTCATAAATCTGTTACAAATGTCTTCCACCCTCAAGAACTTTATAGTCCGGACTTCCCATACAAGTAGTTAACTACACTTCACCCTATTTCATCGACACACACACGCGTTTATACACAACACTCCATATTGAGTCTTAAAACCTTAACAATAGCGAATTAAATTGCTTCTTGTTAACTTGTATAACTATTTGTGTGTCTAACGTCATCTATGTGTTTATAAGAAGTACAGAAAAGTTTATGAGAAACGGATTTTCCGGGCAAAAGGTCAAGAAACTTTGTGATTGCACATTTGTTTTTGTGTAAATTGTTACCCGGTTACAGAATTACTTTATCCGCTTTTATCCAGTTGTATCCGAAGGTGTGTTTCATTACTGATCTCGGAGAAAATATCAATTAATATTTCAGACCTCGTATTATATACGGTTTATTATCTCATTTGGTTTAATTAATGAAATCTGACGTTTCGAACGGTTTGCAGCTATCGTTAACGCGGCGGGACGATTGGATGTAAATTTTATAATTTTTAATTATAGTAATGCCCAAGGATTATGTTATATTGCTGAGATCACAATATATAATAATTTTTAGGATATTGTATTTTTTTATATACCTATTTATTACGAGAAATGTAGGAACGAGGAAAGATAGATAGATTAATAATAGTTTAAGAAAGTTTTTACATTTTAATCAAACATTTCATTAATTGATTGTAATAGGTACTTGGAATAAAACATGCGTTACACGGATGACATTTTATTTTAGTTCCTTTAAAATACATATATTACATATTATATATTTACAAAGATAATATAAAACAAATGTTATAATAAATTGATATAAATAAAACGTATATGAATAATAAAGTTTAACGTGATAATAATTTAATCGTAAACGGGGCTATACACGTCCAAATATTGATGACTGTCGGTTAGATAGATAATACACGACCCAATTATGAGAGACCCTATTGCGTATAACCAATCACTCGTGTCATTTTAAGAGATAGGCAGATTGATTAGAGTCATGTGTTAATTAAAATTTGTATTATAACCAAGGCTATGTGTAAAATATATATACAGTGGTACCTCGATATACGAGTGCCCTAACACACGAGTGTTTTGAGATACGAGCCGCCGAGCGAGCGATATTTTGCTTTGAGATACGAGGAATCGCACACGACCCCAACATGCGCCCCGATCTACATTCGCAGCAGCATACGGTGCTTTGAGATACGAGCAAGGTTACGGAACGTATGTCGAACTGTATATTTTTGTTTCATAATGACAAGATTTTATTCTCTTTTTATCTTTGGTATAGCTACTCTTATCAATTGAGACATTAATTGATTTTTAGTTAGATATAAATCAATCTCTATATAAGAAAAATGGAACGGTTACTAATAATTTTAATGTTTTTAATTAAAAATCTTCAATCTAAAAAGTCAATTGACAGCTCTTTCTGGTGTTACCAGATGCAAAAAATGAAAGTGTTGTTACTAAAAAACATTTCTGTAGTTATAAGGATTTTAACATCAATCATTATTAATAAAAAAAAACTATAAATCCGGAATTTAATTAAAGGAAACGGAAGCCCTACGTTAAAGGGAATTCTCGAAGATTTATACATTAGCATCCTTCCAAATACCATTAGCCCTTATACAATAAATCCACCAGAGAGAGGCTCCGGTTGTTAAGTTGTCGGAGTACCAACTACCTTTTGAATAATATTTGTATATATGTGTATGTTTATTATGTATATTATGTAGAATAATTATTGATGTCGTGGTTGTCGCCCCTACAAGTCGACAATATTTAAGATTTTAAATTTTGACATTTATTCTGTCACTGTCATCTTTCTTGTTTTTCTTTTCCTTTTATTGTCACATCTATTTTAATCACCATTATTATTTCACAATAGTTTCTCTAATAAATAATTAATTAATATAATTCTTTGTATATCTGTGCCGTGAACGGAAATCATTATAGAAGTAGGTTGGCTATGGTAAAAAAAATGGCGTAGTGAGATTGACACGGAATTTCAAACTATTTCCAACCCAATTTTCACATCAAATATTTATAAAAATAATACCTAATAATTAGTCTAAAAAGAAAACAAAATAAAAACTTATATAAAATAATTTATAGGTCTAAAGGTACGCACAAGCCAACGCGATCTGAGATATAGCGGGATGCATGATTAATTAAATTTTGAAAAAAGAATTGATGATGGAAAATAGTGATTTTAAAGATTCTTATATTAATCATCTCTCTTAAATACACAAGCAAACAAACGGCACTAGTCCATTCCGCCCGCTCAGACACGACATCCAGACGATATAACTAGCACTTAAAAAGCAATAGAGACGTCTGAAAACGTAGATTAACTTCTTACATTATTCTAAGAAATGCGTGTGGAATAAGAGGAAACGGTTCGAGTCTGCATTACTACGTCGCCGAGAGCGGTTTAAAGTTGTTTTTGTGTATAGATTGTTTTTGTATAGATTCTTCATTGTTATATTGAATATCTCAGAAACCATTGATACAATGAGATGAACAATAACATTTTGAAGCTATTTCAATTTAAAAAAAAGCCAAAATTTGTCAAAATGTTAATTCGGACTTTATTAATAGGACTCGGCGATATGATGTGTACAACTTAAAACAAAAGTTTAAAATAAGGTCGTTCAAGGTCACGCATTTTCAAAATACTACGCAAAAGTTCTAAAAATACTAAAACAATAATCCACGTAACTATGACATTCGTTCACGTGTTCATTAGTGCTATTAACACGTGTGTGCGATCGCTTTGTTTTTTCACAAATAATTAAAACAATAGTGTTAAACAATTAAAAACATTGATTCTTAATTTTATTTAACAATATCACTTGGCAATTTCGAACGACCATTTTAAACACAGCTGCAAATTCAAGATGGCTACCGTGTTTAGCAAACAACAATCAAATACACAACTTTTAAATAATACAAAATAATAAAAAGCCTATTTACGGTTATATTTATGAATGTAAATTTATTTATTAGTATATAATATATTTCTAACTTGTGTTTTATTATTTAAATTAGCCTATAGTAATCTAGAACACAATAAACGTATCAGTGACGTTTAAACTTTTATTTCCCCACAATATTGGCGAGTCTCAGTTCAATTCACAAAATAAAAGCGATCGTTTATAGTTCGTTGGGATTTTTTTTACGGCTTTCACGTCGGAATCAACGAGGTGAACAACATACGCGTTGTACATGTTATAGCTATAAAAGTCTGACGTTTTACTTTTTTTTTATGACATTACAACAATTTGCCATTGTCAAAACCAATATTTATATCACATAAAACAGAAAATTGCAGTAAATTGATTGCAACTTAAAAAAACTAATAAATTAAAATCTATAATTTAATCAGCGAATAAATAATAAATAAATACATATACAAATAATAAAAATAGCATTAAGATAACTTTTTTTTTTTCTATATCTCTTTTCTATATATTTCGTGTTTGACTTTAATAGGATTATAAATTTATGTTTGTTTTATCTTTATATATGTATTTTTTGTATTCTTTACCTTGTAATTTGTAGTCTTTCCTATTTCTTAAAATAAAATAAATGTTCTGTATTATGGCTATTAGGACAAGGACATCTCAAACACTGTCTAGTCCTGAAACAAATGCAGACTCTTTCAAATGGTTTTGTCCTCAGTTATTCGAAAATATGATTTCAATATTACTGCGACCAAAATGGATGTAAAAATATTGAAACGACAGATTAAAAATTAATCAAAAAAGGCTATAATAAGCCGTACCAAGACTTTTAAATTAATTAAATACTTTTTTATTTTAACATTATTATGTACGTAATATATTTCATTCATGTTTAATATCTCTTTACATTTGTTATGACAAATATCGAAATCAAGACGCCATATCTAAAACAAAATATTCTTTCGTCTCCAAGAAAAACAGTGGGCTTATCACGAATGGCTTTCGAACCAGCATCTAAAATATTGTAGTTCCAAATCCGCACGCGGTGGCGTTATTTAGCTAGGATTGAATTAGTTTCCTTAAGGTTTTGCTCTTAGAATCGACCCGTGTAAGTGTTTGCATTCCAAATGTAGTAGTTAAAAGGGGTTGCCTATATAGGCCAGTATGACGTCACGTGAAAATAAGAAATTCAACTAAACATTTTATATAGAGCCTATCTTTTTTTTACTTTTAAAAGAAAAAACAGCTTAAAAATCAAATATTACCAAATATTTCCCGTTTTAAATTAAGTTAGTACAGTCGAATCTGCATAAGCGAGAATTCAAGCGACCCGAATATTATTTTAGGTTTCTCACTAAAACAGTTTCCCACTTACGAAGGTTTGGGAGTAGTTATACTTATAGAAGTTAATAAAAGTCAAGGAACGTAACGCTTAAGTCGTTTAAGTTTTGAGATTTCCATTGAAATGTTATTGTAAATATTCTCGCTTACAGTGGGCTTATCACGAATTTGAGCAGCGCCAATGCGTGCGGATTTGGAACTACAATATTTTAGATACTTTTTGTTAATTATCGAACGTCTCGATCTTTCGTTCATTTGATAGATTGCTGGTGTTCGTTAGTCGTTAATAAAAATTAATGATCCCGATTGCTAACGGATCCGTTTTATTTGTGACAGCTCGATTCGAAAGCCAGACTAAATTCGTGATAAGTCCACAGCTTATTAATTTTTCTTAAGCATTACGTATAAGTATAGACAATAAGTTAAAAATACACTTTTAGAGAGATTTATGTGAAATAATATTATAGATTAATATGGATTATAAATATAATTATCACAATGCATTGTGACAATAAAAAGACAAGAAGAAACAAAAAAGATGACACTGACAGACTAAACGTCAAAACCTCAAATCTTTTTAAATAAGTATTTTCGGCTTGTAGAATCGACCGTATCCAAAAATAAATCCGATATAATTATTTCATCGAATGGAAGCAATAAAAAGGAATAATCATTAATTATGAGGGAACGAAGACGCGGCAATTAAAGGCGAAACTTAATGGCTGGAAGGTGATATATTGCCATCAATAGAGATATAAAATATATTTATTATACGTGCGATATTGATGAGTTAATACCATATATGTTCAATATACGATAGTAACTGACATAAAGTGAGATGATCTAGTTATCATAATGGGGTCATAAAAACATAAAAAAATCTGCTAAAAATTTAATTGCTTTAATGTTTATCCATATTCGAAATCAATGTCTATCTTTTATTAAATCATATTTTTTATATACTAGCTTTTACCCGCGGCTTTGCTCGCATTTAAGTCAGTATCAGAGATCATTTCAATAGAAATGAATCAAAATGATAACTATATTTTCTTGCTTGGCTGGGATTAATATAAAGTGGCATCTAACCATAAAAATGACACCTAACCTCAAAAATTCAAATGGTTTTATAAAAATGACAGACGGAAATAAAAATAAATATAGAAAAATTCCAAACAGCTGAAACTATAGTCAATTGGAAACTATAGTAAAAATTTTTTTTTAATAATAAGTATCCTATATTACTTCTAGTACCTCCAAAAATATGTGTACAAAGTTTCATGATGATCAGTTAAGTAGTTGTTGCGTGAGAACGTAACAAACAAACTCATATTCACATTTATAATATTAGTAGGGATCAATAAATAATTATTATGAACACTTGTTTAGACCGGGAATCGACAGACTAGCGTGCTAACCACAGCGTTACAGAGGCCAATGTATTATACAATTATAATTCGTGACTTTTTTGTGACTTAACACTTTCTTTGAGTTAAATTTACAACTACTGAGGTATATTTGTAGTACATTGAGGTATATTTCTTCAAAAGAGGTAATCATATAAGTTCGAACAGCGATCTTTCGGCTTAGCTCATGTGCTTGCGTCGTATATACAGAGAAGATACGAGCTGCTTCGGATTAACCGAGTGAACATGAAGCGTGCCGACGGGATACGAAGTAGAGGCGCGGCCTATTGGGAGGCGTTGGCGATCATTGGTTTCGAGAGATGAGCTATGTTTCAATACATATATATTTAGTATAGTACCTACATAAAATTAAATTACCTTCTTCTCCGATTAATGAAAGGAATGTGAGCGGTTGTATATTAATCTGTAGTAGACTACGAAAATTGCTACGAAGAATGTGCTACAAAGAAACAAACGCTAGGAAACAAAAATTAAATTGAAATTCAACGACCTGGACTAACAAGGAAATTGTTTAGGAAAGTCGCGTCGTTGTTTGGCCTTAGCTGATATTAATCGCTATTTTTTGCACTAATACTTAACAATATGTTTTATAATTGATTGCAAACACAAAAACCGTTGTCAATAAAGATCAATGTATAAATCAGATGGTACAGATATATTTAAAACGAAAAAAAAAAACAAAAATCAATTGATTTTATTTAAATTTATATTTTAGTACATTATATATGATTTAACAGTTGAGTATTATAATAAATTGTTTAAAATAATAAATAATAAAATGATTTGTCTAAAAGGTCTATCCGAACGTAACATAAACTTTGGGTAAAGACAAGAAATTCACGACAATTACTGGGTCCTATTCAGCAAATTGTTTTATTATTACATTTTCAACATTTTAAACGACAATTTCAGCACAAACGAACCGAATAATATTGTTTTCATTTAACTGTGAAATTGGATCTTTTATTAAAAGTTATATTATTACGATTTTATGTAAATAATTAAACCATTTCAAAATCATATATTTTACATATTTATTATTAGGGGTATTAAATATGAACGAGACGGCATTCTAAGGAGAATTAACCGAAGTCTGTCTGTCAAAATATATTGTTTAAGGATGACAATGCCACTATACAGCAGCTATTCTTCTACGTCATAGTAGATTTATTATATACAAGTATTATTATGACATTAGTATGTAAATGGACAATGGGCATACAGCAGCTAATTTCAATTGTTTGTGATAGCTTATTTAATTTGTATAAATAAACCAATCACATAGCAACAGTGGATTCGTTTTCTATACAGATGTAAAAAAAAACCCTTTTAAAATACGTCATAGATTTAATCAATGACAATTCTACTAGACCTGTCTACACACTACATACTATACTTATATTTAAGCTAAAACTGGAACACGTAAGTTCGCGTTTAGTTAGTTACACTTGAAAGTAAAGACGTTTTCTTTGAGATAGCAGAGTGATAACTAGTGTTGCCAGATCCGTTTTTCTAAATTTCGGGACTGGAACGAAAAAATTGAGACAGAAAAAAATCATATATAACTTATACTTCATATAAGCCTTTATCATAAAAACAAAAACATAATTATCTTTAAAAGGAATTTCTTTTCTCTGAGATCAATCAAACAAATAAACAAAAATTTATTATTTCTTAACTACCTATCTTGTCTAATATTTTCTTCAAGGGATCAACGATATACTAATTATTTTTATAATCAACATTAATTATTTTTTATAGATACCTACTATAACGAAAAAGTGGGATTTTGGGCGTCCTGCTCAGGGGTCTGGCGGGACGCGTCCTGAGAGGGCTAAAAAACGGGACATCTGGCAACCCTAGTTACAACCATCACTCTGCCTAGGGCTTCATTCCAATCCCGCAATCCCGCAAATAACGCACCCGTAATCCCGCAGGTCCCGTAAATACCGGGATTGGAAGCCCTAACTCTACCTACCACTCTTTAATCATTAACATTAATAACATGCAAATAATATATACATTAAGCCGGTTCGGAGGAAAAGTCCCTCGCCCGCCATTATCTTCTCCGAAAGGTGGATTAAGAAAGAATTTATACATAAATACACCAACAGAAATAATCTCACGAGATCCAAGATTATAATTAATTTTGGCATTTGACCCGCTTCTAATTCTGTGCCCACATTTAGGACACTATTCGACCCTTTATTAATTTTGGGTCGAAAACTAAAATTTGGTTTTATGCTATTATATATATACATATGTATATTAAATATTATTTTTTGGAATAACTTAATATTATAATAGCAGATCCATTCTGACTCTCTAGATATACCTATGTCGATAAAAAGTAGCATATTTAACTATATTTTAAATGCCATATATAAAAATATAAATTAATAATAAATATATCAATATTGATGACATATATTTCTGAATAAAAAGAAATCTCACATAGTGTTTTAGAAAAATTCTTAGTTTACTACTTTTTAAACGTGTGTGGCTGAAAACATCTTGGCCTTGAGCTACTTTGACAGTTTAAGAAATAAACTGTCAACTTCTTTTTTTACTTTTTTGTACATATGCGCTAAGGTCGTTGTTTTGTTCATAAGTATAAAATTTCTGGTGATTATTATTATTTTTATAACGCGGAACGAAATATAAGGACGAATAAGTACTTTAACAAATACCTAACTAAACCATCTCGTGTTTTCATTAAAATGTATTCGTCGCAATGCAAGATGGCGGCGAAATTTGAGACAACAAACCTAATCTACGTGAAATTTCAAATTAAATATATAAAAAGCACTTACACGTAGCCACTGAAATTAATGGTGACATTATGTTTCCCTTTATAAAGACTCGTTGAAAAAAAGGTCTCCTATTTTTTGAATAACGTGGGAAAAATATGAATAATGTGTTGTTTTAAATTTTCTTTGGCCACGGAATAAATTAACATTTCGCCCAGTGATTCCCAAAGTTGACTAGACTCCGACTCATAAAAAAACTAGGCTGTCTTAGAAAAATGTGGGTTTAAAAATTGGTAACGTTTGGAGAATAGTAGTGAGTCCCAGAATTACATGATACATGACATGTCTTGTTTGTTCTAATTGGAATGTCAAAAACCCAATATGAATTAAAGACTATGTTTATTAATTAAAAACTATTCTACTATAAAAACAATCAATTGTTTTATTCCATACAGCGGTAAGTCAATAGTAGTTCCGTATTAACATGTTTGTGTTTTTCTCGTCTCAAGTTGACGAAACGCGACTCGTATTATCAATATTTCGTCTATTTGCAGACACAATGTACAGTTTAGGTTAGTTCACTTGTAAATGTAAATATATGTACGTAATTTAGTTAGTATTTATTAAAACTTCCTGTCAACTTAACTCATATGTATACGAGAAACTCAAAGGCAATTAAAGTGACGTCACGGTGGATCGTTCGAGAACATCCTTCTATTAAAAGTTTGTTAATTGTCAGCAAGTAACAACAGACTTGATTACACTCGACGTTTGAGACTGAGTTTCATCAATTATTTTTGTATTGTATATAATAAACGCTCTAAGAATAAAATATACGATTTTATTCTATTTTATACTATGATATTATATATATTTTTTGTAGCAATATTAAGCAGTTAAGAAAGAATTTACCAACATCCTGTTAGATAAATATACGTAACTGGTTCCCCAATCGTCGCAGATCAATCTATATCAACATTTATTTTATTATAAATAATTAATATTCTAAGTTTATATGGTATATATGATGTTCCTGACATCACACTTATATCGTATGTATGTCTGTTTATGTATATATGTATCTACTATGTAAATTATGTTACTGTTGTTATGTTTTTTATATATGTTATAGTAATCTTATTTATGTCTCCCTCCTTTCACATTTAAAAAAAAAAATTTAATTATTTATTAAGCCCGCCTGGCAGTGGCGGCCTTAGCCATTGTGAGGCCCCGGGCAGCAGGTCTTTGCGAGGCCCTTTGTTCCTTCGTGAAAAGTATGTGTGCGAAAGTAGATCTGGTTGTTTGGTTTAGATATTTGTCATATTTGACAAGAAATGCTAAAGTTATACAAATAAATAAAATTTGAGTTTTAAAATATTTTACATTGACAGTTTTAAAAACGAGGCCCCTGCAGGAGCGAGGCCCCGGTCGATTGCCCCGTTCGCCACCCCCTAAGGCCGCCACTGCCGCCTGGTACTGATGTACTAAGTTTTTAGGTTGAAGAATTTTACAACGAAAACGTTCATTGTTAGTTTCATAATGCACAATTTTTTTACCAAAAACAGGCGTATTATTTCATACATATAAAGCGACATAATGTATTTCGCTGAACAAAGCAGCCGCCATAACGTCTGTTTGCGGCTTGAATAGGCAGAAAAATTACTCGCCCATACGAGTCACAAAACACAACCTAAATCCGCTCAAAACAAACATTAAATTCGTGTACATTTAAAGGGAACAAAGTCTACAATGAAAAATTAAAAACGATGTAAGAACATAAAGCGAAATGTATTTTTTTTTCGTTCCTAGAATTTTAATATAACATAAAACAAAGAATACATTTAAATTGTATTGTTTTTTTTATTATAATTTAAAATACTATTTTAATACTACTATTATATAATACTAGTTCACTATTGTGTTTATTTTTATTCGTAATTCTTACCGAATGATAGCGAATACGATTATTGCTCGCATTCTAGCTTAAATTCAGACAAAGTGCGGTGACTTAGAACAGTGATTCCTAATCTTTTTTTTTGTTGCGGCACACTTTTAACGATTTCAAAATTTGGCGGCGCACAATAGTTGAGAATCACTGACTTAGAATAACATAAATAATCTTAATATTTACTTATCTTGTTAAAGTTATGTTAGTTAAAGAAATATAAACGTCAAAATCTAATACAATACGCTTAATTGAATAAAGAAGCCGAGAGTAATCACCAATCAGCGCCTACAGCGCAAATTCAAGAGTGAAACAAATTGCAAAAGTAATTAAAACAAAATATATAATTAAAAAGTCACACACGCCCATTATCATCCCTCTCGTAATTACGTATTCGGAGGTGTCCGTAACTTCTTACTTACACCCGAAAGCGTTATAAAACTGAAAACGAGTTAGGACGTCAATATACTGTCAATTAATTACATGTTGCGTAACATCACTATTGAACGTTCTAAATTCAAAATCAAAACTCTTTATTTCCCTTTAGGCTCTTGCGCATAGTCAGGATCTACGACAATTCGGACAAATCACAAGAAACTCGCCAATCATAGCCTGTACAATATAATGCTAGTATTAGTACGTACATTCTTGCTTATCTTTAATTAAACATCTTTAACACTAGATTTACCAGACCAGTCAAAATGACTGGTCTTGCAAGATCAAATTAAAATTCCTACTGCGTCTAACATTTTCTTTAATTCCTCTAATCTTCTTTAATCTATAACAGAAGAATTAGTTTTATTGTAACAAATATATACTTTTTTTGGTTTTGGTAGAAATATTCAAATTTGTTCTGCTACAATGTTTACTACTGCTCTTGTATTTAATTTTGTCCTTTGAATCTAATGTAAACTAACCCTTACGAGTTGGTTCAGAATTTTAGAGAATGGGGGACAAAATCTCTAAATAATGACGAAACCTCGTCCGCTTATATCCACTGATTATTTATAAATTTCCAGGAATCGCAAATTTAATATCAAGCGGGTTTTTTTGGTCACTAAAAATACATGTAAGTGTTTACAATCAAAAAAATCTAATAATCAATATATTAACAACTAGCTGTTTCTTATTTTTCGTCAATTGGTTGATATTAGGTTTGATCGGAGAGAGATGAAGTCTTATTGATAGAAGAGGTGTATATTTTTTCATTATTACTAGTACTCTCGCGGAGCCCCCACTAAGGCTTTAACCTAACGCTTGCGTGTAAAAGTGACCTCAACCTACATGCCTAGGCTTGAGGAGACGAATGTGCTTCGTTGACAGAACACCCTCTTGTTACGTCCAAACGTTCGTATCACTTAAAAGTAACAGTATTCAATGTTATTTCATTTTCATTATCAGGTTGTTACTATGTACCCACATCATTCGCGACGTCCGATTGGAATTCGTGCGCATTCGTGAACATTCGTGTTCGGACTGTTAATTCAAAATTTTTTGTTAAGTTTTAAGCCTTTCTTTCCTTCAAATATCTCAGGAAAGCAACTTAAATTACCCTTTGTTGAATCGCCTTATAATTAAAGTATTGAATTACCGGTCCCAAATCCCTTGTGCTTTCAAATAGGTAAAACTTAAACTTCGGGTTCAAAGTTCTTGAAGGCTTAAAAGCTTAAAGTTTGCTGATTCTCAAGTAGTTCGCAATGACCGAACACTTTGATATTATTCTGAACTAACAAGTTTAGCTTTCTGTTCACAACTACTGTAGTTGAGTTTACTGCAAATAGCGTTTAAAAAACTTTCACAATTTATTTGTAATAAGCGATTATATATAAAGCGTAATAATGTGTTTTTATATATATTAAATTTAGTGGATGTAATAAATGTAACCAAAATAAAAAATCCAATATAAAAAACCATTTCATTTCCTCAGAGGAAATTAAAGTTAGAAAAATAAAAATCTATCAAATTCTAATAATAATAATAATAATATTACACTGAAGCTATATTTAGTTTTCCACGAATTTTCTAACTAAATATATTAGTTTTTCAAATAGATAGGTAGAAATAATTTTAAAACGACCGTATGAGGCTCATTATGGGATCACCCTCAGAAATAAAAAAGATAGCAGTTCATTTGGTTCCCTAAGAATGTTTTTATATAAATTTATTTAGAGATAAACTTTTATCATATTTCCCGCGAGATATGGAACGCTTGTTAATGTATGGAACACGGGTTTGCTATTAGCCGTAAAGAATATTAGTACAATTAGTATGACTATAAAATATATAAATTACTAGCTTTTACCCGCGGCTTCGCTCGCATTTAAGTCATTAAATAAGTATCAGAGATCATTTCAATAGAAATGAATCAATATGATTCCAAACAGCTGAAACTATAGTCATTTGGAAACTATAGTATAATTTTATTTTTAAATAAAAAGTACCCTATGTTACTTCTAATACCTCCAAAAATGTATGTACAAAGTTTAATGATGATCGGTTAAGTAGTTATTAGTAGGGATTGTGTGTAATATTGAAGTAAAAATTAATATTTCTTTTAGAGCTACGTGTTGTAAAAAATAAATAACCCCTCCTTGTCAGCAACAGCCTGACATCTGCAAAAGGACTCTATCATTGTGTTATAATAATAGATTTGATTATATATATTTTTCTATTGTTATACACACCATATCCGCTACCCACTTATCTCGACAATTTCAACTCGGGACAAATTCACTAATCCAACGCAACAAGATTATCTGACTTCCCTATCTTCTTAGAGAATTAACGAAATTTAATTAAAAATTCTTTTTAACAATTGTATTGCATTATATAGGTACTATATATATTGTTATTTCTTTCAAAAAACCTTAAAATACTAAATAGAATATCTAACTACATGTGATATTAATCTTTATTTTAAATAAATATTTTAGGTAAATCCCTACTTAATATTATAAATGTGAATGTGAATTTGTTTGTTACGTTTTCACGCAACAACTACTTAACCGATCATCATGAAACTTTGTACACATATTTTTGGAGGTACCAGAAGTAACATAGGATACTTTTTATTTAAAAAATAACTATTATTTTTCCAACTGACTATAGTTTCAGCTGTTTGGAATCATATTGATTCATTTCTATTGAAATGATCTCTGATAATTATTTAATGACTTAAATGCGAGCGAAGCCGCGTGTAAAAGCTAGTAATTTTATAAAATAATCAATTTTACTCAAATAATTCAATATATCAGTTTTATTAAAAACAATGTAAATACCTTATTGACTTATACAGCTGTTAGACGATCTCGCAGCATCTGAACAACACGGCAATGTTTTTTTTTTAAATAGGTCACTACTAAACTAACATTAAACACTACAAGTATAGGCCAAGAAGAAAGGTATAGTTTAACTATAAGGCAAAATTATTGCTAAAGAAATGAATTTGCAGTTATGTTTTCGGATTAAAATCCGCGATACGGTCGAGCAGAGCAAAGCGAAACACGTACACGCGCTACGACACGCGCGGCCCGACTGAGGAGCTGCAGAACTAGACGGCTGGGCGCCCCGTCCTTACTCCACGCGCCTTCTACAACCCTGGTACTCATAATCCCCCTCCGCCCTTACTAAATAACCCAGGCTTACCCCACAAAACAAGCCCTCTCTCTATACATATTTAACATAGACAAATTGTATTTAAAAAGAGATTTTTGTAAAAGCGACACGAGGAAATTGTTACATTTTTTACATAATTGTGTAGTCATGCCGAAAATATTTGGATATTATGTTTATTCTGTGATACGCATTATACAAATTTGAACTGGACAAATCAAGTTACATAGAAAATGTTAAAAAGGACGTAAGAGGTCGAGATTAAGAAAGTTCCCGAAGTCATAAAAGGTAGAGTAACCTTAATTATAGGGTTGTCAATAAGAATAAATATTGACATGGAATGATTGACGATCTGTTACGTTACAATGTCACACACAACCATCCCTAAATTACACTAAACCAAACAAACAAAACTACGTACGTTGAGTCTGTTTATTTTATTGTACGATGCTTTGATAACTCATTATCATTTTATTGAGCTTCGAAAAAAATTCCAAAACAAAAAACTGTATTATTATTATTTTTTAAACTAATTTTACCATGATACCACAAAGTTTATTTTAATTATATTAGTCCAATGTCGTAGTGGTATTTAACAAGCTGAAAGTATACCAGCCAGTAAATAATACCAAAAAAATCTTTAATGTTCAGAGTATTTTTATAAAAAAATCACATCGTAAAAGATATGTAACCGGTAAATAAAAAGATTTATAGATTTTAATAGTTTAAATAATTACTAATAGTATGTTTGTACCGAAATTTTATTCAAAATTAATCGAGACAAAACTCGAAAATAAATTAAATCGAGTTACAATAGTGTGTTCTTTTACGAAGTAATTCATCATAAAGGTTCTGAGGCCAGTGGGTCCACATTCATCAAATACTCACTTAACGAACTATGCGGGAAGGTTAATACTAGTCACATACCCGTCTTCACGCGCCAAATTAAGCTTCAGTATGGAAATTATTTTTAAACATGTTTTTGTTAATTTTTAACAGCTGCTAAAATCCAAATAATGGTCTAAGATTCTCCTTTACTAACCCATTCAGAAAAATATCTACCTCGATAATGTTAATCGATTTAAAGCAACTATCAGTTAAAATAATTGGTGGAAATTATTTAAAATTAGTTTGCTTATAATTCCCGCTACAACATTCAATAATTTGTCTCGACGCGTTTCGCCACTTCACGTGGCATCATCAGGATATGTGAAGTGGCGAAACGCGTCGAGACAAATTATTGAATGTTGTAGCGGGAATTATAAGCAAAATAATTTTAAATAATTTCCTTTAATATGGATTTCCGCAAAGTAACGCCTGAAACAACCAATTAAAATAATTGGTTCTAGTACCTCTGCCCATCTCATTTGGATTTAGCAATAATACATATAAGTATTATATATTATATCGCTGGGTCCTATTATACAACTATGCATAATAACAACTTTAAATAGTTCTCCTGTAAAATTGCGATTTTGTAGATCCTACTATGTTAACACGGCGATATAAGTATAACTAGAAATCACAAAGAAGCACAACATCCAAAAAGGATTTGATGTATCCAATTAATGTCAGAAGTGAATGGAGGATCGATATTAGGTAAAGTACACTTAAATACAACTATATGTGAGATGAATATATATATTAAAATTTTATAATTTCTTATTGGGTTCTTGCCCGAACACTCGACATTGGCAGAATTGTCTTTAATAGATATCTGCGGTCATTAATAGAAGAAGAAGAAAAAGCAGAAGATTACTATCTATGTGTATATATTATATTTTTATTTGCAGTACTAAGACTACCATAATAACTATGAAGATAGCTTGTTTATGTATTTCATTAAAAAATCTATTACGAACGTTTTTTTAAAGGATTAAAATTTATAATCTTGTAAGATTATTCAAATAACTAGGAACTTCTACATCAGCGGTTCTCAAACTTTTTTGGCGAAGGAAATAGCCTTAATATAATTATAAAAAACTGATTTATATGTATTTATGAATAATCATATTGCAATGTAATATTTAGTTGGAATATTTAGATGTAACCTTATAATCTCCCTTTGGTAGGTATTTTTTGCAATACTTTAGCCCTAGGGTTCCGCGGAACACACTTTGAGAATGGCTGTTCTACATAAATCTACAGTTTCGATAATAAAAAAAAATTAATAATCTGGGCTAACACTACAATGAGCAAGATTTCATTAAAACAGATTTTTATGATTACTTTCGGATACTTCTTTTAAAAAAATTTAAGTAATAACAAAACTAACTACATAATAATGGCTAACAATATCAAATATATTATATATGTAATATGCACGTGATTGTGTAAGAAAATACGTTAGCTCTCACGTTTCTCGTGTCATTTCCACGTTAACCATTATACATAGAAATTGTATTTATAAAAATAGTGTATTTTGTATAAAAATAGTATTTCAAACCGATGGAACGAACCGAACGGAAATACGACAGGTTCTGACGTTTCGCGCGCGAATTTCAACATTTGTTTTTGCGATATCTCGACAACCGATGACGTCAGCGCGACCGCGTAAAGGGTTATTCTGATCGAAATTTGGAGGCCTATTCGATTTTTTTATTAAAAAAATTTTTTTTTTGTTTTTTTTTTTAATTTTTTTTTTTATGATTTTGGATGGCGAGAGGGGGTGTGGAGGGGAAAGGGGGAGGGGGGAATCGGCGGCGGCTCGCGCCGACCTTCGGTCGACGCTCGATTTATGGCTATATGTCTTACGTGGATCGCGATTTTTGGTGGATGAAGGAGATGGGGGGGGGGAGGTTATATCGGCGAGGATTTTTTAAAATTTTTTTTTAATGATTTTGGATGGTGAAATGGAGGGGTGTGGGGGGGGGGGGGGGGGGGGGGGGGGGGGTGGCGGTTCGCGCCGACCTTCGGTCGACGCTCGCCTTTATGACTATATCCCTTAAGTGGATCGCGATTTTTGATACAAGCTCGCCTTATTGGCTGTATCTCCGAAAGTAAACGTCCGATATAGTTCGTGTAAACGACAATCTTGGTCAGAATCATAAGCTCTTTCAAGATCTTAAAAAATTTTTCAGGATTTTTTTCAGGAACCGAAATTTTTTTTTTCGTATTCTATTTTAAAAAACTAATCTATGTAAAAGTCAAGAGGCCGTTCGCGGCCGGCTCCGAAGGCACCCCACTAAAAAAAAATGAAAATAAAATTAAAATATGGAACTTGAGCAATAAATTATGTAATTATGTTAAATAAAATATCTTTTAAAATTAATCAAAATACTTTCATTTTTAAACGAATAAACTTTGTTGGTATATATATTCATCTCATTCTTTTCTCGATTTACTGAAGTTTCACTTCTATCGTGTATGAATCGCACACACACCTTTTTTATTACGATTAAAAATTGTGTGTGTATGTGTGTGTGTGTGTGTGTGTGTGTGTGTGTGTGTGTGTGTGTGTGTGTGTGTGTGTGTGTGTGTGTGTGTGTGTGTGTGTGTGTGTGTGTGTGTGTGTGTGTGTGTGTGTGTGTGTGTGTGTGTGTGTGTGTGTGTGTGTGTGTGTGTGTGTGTGTGTGTGTGTGTGTGATGAATAAATAATTCGAAAAAGAGCACCGTAAGTTTTATTGTCCTTCCAAAAATCTGCCCGAAATTTGAATAATGATTCCTTGCTTTGTTATCTTATTGACTTGAGAGATACTTGACCGTTTTGTGTGACGTACAATATACAAAAAACGAAGAGCTTGTAAATATATGCGTATAAAATGTGTTTGTGAAAAGAAAAAAAGTTTTATTGTTGAACAAAGTTAAATAGCACAAAAGGCTACCGGCCGAAAATATAATCAAACTTCTTTATTGAATTCCCCAATTGTTTGTGCTAACTAAAACTAACAAACCTAACATACGTACGTAGGTACATACGTGTATTAATAGCTCAATATAATTTTTATTTGTTTAAAAATTATCGCACGTAATGATAACATTGTTAATAAAGAGATCTGTACTATTAATAAATTTTTAAAACATCGTCTAGACCAGCCATTCTCAAAGTAACGTTCCGCGGAACCCTAGGGCTAAAATACTGCAAAAAATACCTACCAAAGGGAGATTATAAGGTTACATCTAAATATTACGTAATATTACATTGCAATATGATTATTCATAAATACATATAAATCAGTTTTTTATAATTATATTAAGGCTTTTTCCTTCGCCAAAAAAGTTTGAGAACCGCTGGTCTAGACCAGTGTTTCCCACGCCTCACAGGGGGCCGATTTGATTGTTAAGAGGGGCAATTCGAAAATGGACTCGACACGAGTTTAACCCTTTCGCTCCGGGCCATTTACATGCAATGCTAGATTTCAGTGCCAAATTTAACGAAAAAAGCAAATTAGGTATAATTTCGCTTTTTCGGTTACATTAGGGGGCATAAGAATTTTAAATAGGCTAAGGTGGTGTATGGCACAAAAAAGATTGAGAAACACTGGTCTAGCTCTAGACTAATAACCGTTTTTAGTTCAGCACATAGCCGATAGGGTCACTCTATAAAAAATTGAGATTTCCTTGTGAAACGACTCGTTTGCTAGTTTATTACAGTTATTATTCCACAAAGCGATACTATTTGAACATACCTCTTTGGTCTTGGCGTAATAGAGAGTGCGACCACGTAGCCTGAAGTATCGCCGCTGCCATCGTTGGAAGCTGCGTGTCTGCTTCATCAGGTAACCTTCCTTGAGCACCGGCTGCAGACAAAATACAAATATTAGTTATTTTAGTCTGGTTTTTTGAAATAATTTATACTTTATGAGTTTGACTTTTAAATTTGGGTTTATTTGATTTGATTGTTATTTTGTTTTAATTAATGAATGATTTTTTTTTTTTGACTTAATTGTAAATAGTTTTGTAATGTTAGTGTTCACTGTGCATAGGGCCTACAATCTGATTGTTATAATTCTTAGTGCGATGTTAATTCCTAGTCTAGTTGTAGAGCCCTGTTTGTGGACCCAATAAATAAATAAAGTAGGTCTATAAAACGTCCATTCGAGTCGAGGGAAACAAGTAACTCGAAATTATTATGAATTTATTATTCAGGAATAATAAAAATATGGTTTACGATGGTTCCACACTAGACAATGCCTGTCACGTGGGACCCATTGATACAATTTTTTTGCTTGAAGACCAAACTAGAGTAATGCCGCTCGAGTAGTTAAATATGTAATCATTTGATTGTTACTTGAGTTTAGATTCTGTACGTCACTAATTCCGAAATTAAAAAAGCGAATCACTAAAATCCCGTTTCTAGTAGAGATCAATGCTTGAGTGTTATTAAATATACATTTACATTAACTGAAATGTTATTCTGAGACCCGTAAAACGTTTTCAGTGTACGAAGATTGGAGTAAATTTTGATTCAACAATGCCGATTGGAGTGCCTCATTCGTTCGTATTAGGAGCCCTTTAAATAAAGCTTTCATTCATTAATGGTAAAAAAATGTATTGTGTTTTATTACTATTACGGCTGCGGACATTAATCTATATATATATAACTCAAAGGTGACTGACTGACTGACTGACATAGTGATCTATCAACGCACAGCCCAAACCACTAGACGGATCGGGCTGAAATTTGGCATGCAGGTAGATGTTATGACGTAGGCATCCGCTAAGAAAGGATTTTGATCAATTCTACCCCCAAGGGGATAAAATAGTGGATGAAAGTTTGTATAAATCTTATTAGATTTTCGACTGATTGAACTGAAATTAAAAATTGACAGATATGTGGTTAATAACTGGAGCAAGTTTTCAATTATGACCCACGACAGGAATGGTGATAACTACCTAACACACGTTAAACAAAAGTAAAGCCACACAAACTAAACCTAATTAATAATAATACTTCTTAACGCGAGCGAAGCCGCTGGCAAAAGCTAGTTCAATAATAATATTAATAATAAATATTATAACTAGTAAAGAACAGGTCGGCGTTTCTGCCGTTTAAGTTTTTAATATGTATCCAATTGCTCTAAATCCTTCCTAGGTATCAACCGTTCGTCGGGCGCCCATCAAAAACTCCTTAGATCGGGCGCGGTGTGCTTGACGGGCTCATTGAGAGAATTGATGATTAAATTTTTTCTAATTAAATCTAAGATGAAAATCAAAATCAATCGTTTTATTGGAATGTTTAGAAATGAATTTTATATAAAAGTACTAAAAACTAAAAGACTTCATAGATGCTATAATTGCTGTGCCTGTGAGATCGGCCGCGCCCGACGGAGGGTTAAATAAAAAATTACGTTTGAAATATCGTATATTTTATTAGTTAAATAATTTTTAAAACGTAGGTATAGTTCATGATATGACTAATTTGATTAGAAATTTAACACACGTAATATTTAGCAGATATATAAAAAATTGTAGGACCGTCGCGAATGGCAGCTTTATCTTAAAACGGTTTGGAGTAAGCAATTTAAAGCAAGTGCTCGGTGCATTGCACTTAGTGGGATGTATGTATAAGTAATTCGATAGCTACGATTCAGGGATGTCACGATTTTTCACCTTTCAAACACTTAATTTGAAAATGTATATTTACACTGTAATGCCAATATAGGGTTAAGATATTCGTTATTTTATAATCATAAAGGAAAACATAATCTAAGATATATGCAATCACATATTAATAGTATTTGAAATTTATGTGGGTTTCAACCATGAAAATGTGACATAGTGGTTAATATACCACTCTGTTACACTGAAGTTCTGATATTATTACCGATTGTGTTTCGATTTTAATATGATATGTACAGTCGACAATTTTCAAATGGATACAGATCGGACTTTGGACTGGAAGAAACAATCATTAGAAAGAGATAACAATGTTCTAATTAGGACGCCTGCGTTTGTTTATCGAAGTTGAGGCATGTGTGAAAGGGATGCAGATATTCAAATGGATATAATTTTTGTAGGTATGCAAGCGATAGAAAGATAAACTATCTGCATCCCTTTCACACATGTCTCGACACTATAAGAACATAGTTATTCCTGTCTAATGATTGTTCCTTCCAGTGCAAAGTCCATTTGAAGATTATCGACTGTACAAATCTTAATTCTAGATGGGTAGGATTATTTATATTTGGCTTCAACTCACGAAGATTGGATTTTTAGGCGATTTAAATTGACTTCCATTAAAAAACCACTAGACAATTTTAATCAGTTTTATAAATAGGTTAGGTAGATGTTTACATCGTTAGCAATTGTTAGTTTACAACTTGCTTATTATCATAAAAGTTGTTAGTTGAAACGATGTTTAGTTACTGTAAGTAATGAGAAATATGACAGTGAAAGTTGAGAGATGTTCGTATTTAATTGCAAGGGCTTTGATGTTAACTTTGTAACTTCGCGAAGTTGTCAACACCTACGATTGCAACTTTTAAAGTTTTAATTATGTACTACAGGCAGGTAAACGGTTAACTGCGTCACTTTTAAGGAATATTTTCGCTGGATAGATGTTACACCAATGAAATGCGAGGATCTTTTTTATATGTGTTTTTAATTGATTCAAAATAGAGGATGTCTTTTATTCCTTTGATAGGTTAAAGCAGCGGTTCTCAAACTTTTTTGGCGAAGGAAAAATCCTTAATATAATTATAAAAAACTGATTTATATGTATTTATGAATAATCATATTGCAATGTAATATTACGTAATATTTAGTTGGAATATTTAGATGTAACCTTATAATCTCTCTTTGGTAGGTATTTTTTGCAGTATTTTAGCCTTAGGGTTCCGCGGAACACACTTTGAGAATGGCTGGGTTAAAGGATTACTTTTTAGCTACTACAGCGTCAATTATATATATAGTTATAATAATATAGTGTAGGTATATTGATAACAATTAAATTATACGAAAATTAAATTGGAAGCTTAGTAAAATTTTCAATTAGCTAACGGAGTATCAATTTTAATATTAATTAATGAGACGCAATTGTCTCTGCCACGTGTTGCCATAACAAAAAGTTTGTGAAAATCAATTATCTTCGCAAAACACACACCCCCGTGACAACTATGTCATTCGATACCCTTATCATGATCACATCACAAAGTCAAACAAAGCGCAGGAAGACACTGGCAGCTGCCAACACTCGCCCACATCTCGTGACAGCCTCCCCTAACAAACTAGGACATCGGGGTAAACAATTCAAAGAAACGACAATCACCGGACTCCCACCCTTTCATAACCAACCTATATGTATATATATATTTATACAAACTAGGTCATATGGCATACGCATTAACTAATTAAAACACTCGTCCCCAAAAGCCAGCTCAACGTGCGAGTCCCGGGCACATGGGCCAGCGACCCCGTCCCCCGCCACCCCTTGATGTCCTTCTGACAGCTGTGCGAAACACGAGCGCGGCACGCCCATTTCCAGCATTTTAGATCAATTTCGAGCGCAAATCATCAATGAGAAAACATTGTGGAATACGTTACCAGTCTACCGATGCATTTGCTGGTCGATACGCGACGCAGTAGCTGTTTTCTTTCGGTATCATTCTCACTGTCCGTGCTGTCCTCACATATGGCGGGCTTTCTCTGTTTACTGAGTGCATCGCGACACGCTAATGACATTACTTTACGACACCGACACTAGCACTGCGCCACCGCCGCTAAATACCACTACATCATACAGAATAAACTAACTAAATGCATTGAGATCGCTACCTGTCACACATTTCAATGCGAACGCCATGACACTGAGCTTGGGAAAACAAAACAACGGCGATTGTTGCGCCATCTCGCGGGCTTCAGGCGTATTCCTGAGATACGTAACGAACAATGTCACAATTGTGGCATTTTTTTTCTTTTCACGATTGTAGTACATTGTTAATTCATCTGAAGACCGATAGATGGCATTACAATGTGGCAAATATTAGAATTAAAGTTTATCGTGCGTATTACAATGTACAATAAACAAAGGGAGTACAATAAAATATGGTTATTTTATATGGTTAAATTATGGTTATATTACATACAAATGTATAGTTTCAAGAAAGAAACTCTAGCTGTTAGAAGAAAATATTGTTCGAATTGATTTGAATTTTGATAGAGCAATTCGAATTTTTTAGGTCTATCATTCTGAAATCCGACGTGATGCGAGCAGTTTGGTTTTGTTAACATTTTTTTTTATAGTTTATTAGTTTCTAAGCTTTACTTAGTTTCTTTTTTGTTGGGAAAAATCTTTTAGTATCAGTATAAACGTTATTTTTGAAAAATTTACAAGATGAGGGAAATAATCAATCTACAATGCGGTGCTTGCGGCAATCAGATCGGGGGAAAGGTAAGGGCTCGTAGCACGCTGCTTTCTGTTATTTGTACATATATCTGAATTACTTTGTTTGTTAACAGTTTTGGGAGGTGATCTCTGATGAACACGGCATCGACCCGAGCGGCTGTTACCATGGGGACTCCGACCTGCAACTGGAGCGCATCAACGTCTACTACAATGAGGCCTCCGGTGGGAAATATGTCCCCCGCACAGTACTTATCGATTTGAAGCCTGCAACGATGGACGCGGTGCGCTCTGGGCCCTTTGGCTGTCTGTATCGACCTGACAATTTCGTATATGGGCAGAATGGGGCCGCCAACAACTGGGCTCGTGGTCATTACACCGACGGAATGGAGATAATTGAATCGGCGCTCGATGTGGTGCGACGGGAAGCCGAAGGGTGTGATTGCCTTCAAGGCTTTCAATTGACTCATTCTCTCGGGGGAGGCACGGGCTCCGGTTTGGGAACATTACTCATGAATAAAATCCGTGAAGAATACCCCGATAGGATTGTGTTATCGTTCGCCGTGTTCCCGAGCCCCAGAGTCTCCGATTGTGTCGTGGAACCATACAATGCAACTCTCGCTATCAACCAGCTCGTCGAAAATAGTGACCACACTTTTTGTTTAGACAATGAAGCGCTTTACGATATTTGTTTCAGGACTTTGAAACTGACTACGCCTACATATGGTGATCTAAATCATTTGATATCAGCGACAATGTCCGGCATCACGACTTGTCTACGTTTCCCTGGACAATTGAATGCTGACTTAAGGAAGCTGGCAGTCAACATGGTGCCGTTCCCTCGCCTCCATTTCTTTACTCCAGGATTCGCTCCTCTGACTTCCCGAGGAGCTCAACAGTACAGAGCGTTAACAGTTCCTGAATTGACACTACAGATGTTTGACGCCAAAAATATGATGGTAGCTTGTGATCCTCGACACGGGAGGTATTTAACCGTTGCAACAATATTCAGAGGTAGGATGTCTATGAAGGAAGTAGATGAGCAGATAATGAATATCCAGAATAAGAATAGCACATACTTCGTGGAATGGATTCCGAATAATGTGAAGATAGCCGTGTGTGATATTCCACCTCGGGGACTAAAGATGGCATCTACGTTTATTGGTAACACGACAGCTATACAAGCTATCTTCAAGAGGATAGGCGAACAGTTCGTGTCCATGTTCAGACGAAAAGCCTTCTTGCATTGGTATACAGGCGAAGGCATGGATGAGATGGAGTTCACCGAGGCTGAAAGCAATATGAACGACCTAATATCAGAATACCAGCAATACCAGGATGCCACGGCTGATGATGAGGGGGAGTTTGATGAAGAGCAAGAGGAAATGGAGGGCTAAGTGTTTTGGCTTCTCCCCATTGTGTTCGTCCTTGTGATCGTTGAAATAAAGAATTATTTTCGTTATGATTTTTTTTTATTTCAGACGTATAGGCACAAAATTCTATCAGACAAGAAGTGATATTTTTATCTATTGTAACCTCTCGTTGGTTCTAAATGTAACAGCCAGAAAGGTTTCGCATTCAATGTTTATGGTATCTGCCCGGTTAAGTAGTCATTTATAAATGAATAAAACGAGTTTTTTTAACCATTTAATTTGGCATGTTAATATTACTGCCTGGTATTCGCCCTAAGAGACTTGATGGCTAGTGCAGCACATGACTAAACTGTCTAAACTGGGGCTTCACACCTTCGACTACCTCCAAAAACAAATGTTAAATGTCAACTAAAAATAACTCAAAATACGTTTTATATTTTATTAAAAATTGTTATATAAAAATTACACATACCTACACGAAAACCAAGACATTACAAACAATTGCACAATTTACACTTATTCTTCTATTTCCTCATCAAAGTCTCCATCATCATCAACTGTGGCGTCCTGGTATTGTTGGTATTCAGACACCAGGTCATTCAAGTTACTCTCTGCCTCAGTGAACTCCATTTCGTCCATGCCTTCGCCTGTGTACCAATGCAAGAAAGCTTTCCTTCTAAACATAGCAGTAAATTGTTCTGATATCCTCTTAAACAGCTCCTGGATTGCAGTAGTATTGCCAATGAAAGTAGCAGACATCTTCAGTCCTCGTGGTGGAATATCACATACAGCAGTCTTCACGTTATTGGGAATCCATTCTACAAAATAGCTGCTGTTTTTATTCTGGATATTCAGCATTTGTTCGTCTACCTCTTTCATCGACATACGACCACGGAAAACTGCAGCCACGGTCAAGTATCTCCCATGTCGAGGATCACACGCGGCCATCATGTTTTTGGCGTCAAACATCTGCTGCGTCAATTCGGGAACAGTCAACGCTCTGTATTGTTGGCTGCCTCTTGAGGTCAGCGGTGCAAAACCTGGCATAAAGAAATGTAGTCGCGGGAACGGCACCATGTTCACAGCCAACTTTCTCAAGTCCGCATTCAATTGTCCGGGGAACCTCAAGCAAGTGGTGACGCCTGACATTGTCGCCGAAACCAGATGGTTCAAATCACCATATGTTGGTGTCGTCAACTTGAGGGTTCTGAAGCAGATGTCATAGAGGGCTTCGTTGTCAATACAGTAAGTCTCATCAGTATTTTCGACGAGCTGATGTACTGACAGGGTAGCGTTGTAAGGCTCCACGACGGTATCAGATACTTTGGGACTTGGTACTACAGAAAAGGTATTCATAATGCGATCTGGATACTCCTCCCTAATCTTCGATATAAGTAACGTGCCCATTCCAGAACCAGTGCCACCACCAAGAGAGTGAGTCAGTTGAAAACCTTGCAAGCAGTCGCAACTCTCAGCTTCTTTCCTAACGACATCCAGAACAGAGTCTACCAGCTCAGCTCCCTCGGTATAGTGTCCTTTCGCCCAATTATTTCCGGCTCCTGATTGACCGAATACAAAGTTGTCTGGACGGAATATTTGTCCAAATGGGCCAGAACGGACTGCATCCATAGTACCGGGTTCGAGGTCGACGAGGATGGCTCTTGGAACATACTTCCCGCCTGATGCCTCGTTGTAATACACGTTGACGCGTTCAAGCTGGAGTGGAGAGTCTCCTTGGTAAGCGCCAGTAAGGTCGATTCCATGCTCGTCAGATATTACTTCCCAGAACTAGAAAATATGTCTTATTAGATTTTAAACGATATAACTAGAGTGGGTTTAGTGGAAAGTAGTTAGTTACCTTTGCACCAATTTGGTTGCCGCATTGTCCAGCTTGAATATGAACTATCTCCCTCATATTTACTATTACACACGAAAATTTTGTACCTAAATTTACTTATTTAGTCGCAACAATTAATTTAGCATTAAAAAATTGTATAAAAAAATTTACAAAATATACAAAACGCCCATACTACACAAAATTTTACATAAAAGTGACGAATTTATTTGTTTTGTCAGATTTGAAAAATTGCGAACTCGATTCTTTTTTTTTTTTGAGAACAATTATTTAAAATTTATCAAACCTTTTTGATGAATATAGTAGTCATCGATACAGTACTATCCAGATTTGAACTAACTTAGTACATACTACACAATTTGTTTGGATATGGTCTGGCCAGGAACTACGTGGTCAACTATGTGAAAGATCTGTAGGAAATACTTTACAAATAAAACAATAAATACATATAAAAAAATTTAATAAATTATTTCATCTCAATGTCTATTGTAATCTATGCGTCGCTATCATCGTGTTCACCTTCATATTCATCATCAGCCTCTTCTTCAACTTGTCTGGCATCCTGATATTGTTGATATTCCGACACTAAATCCATCAAGTTGTTCTCTGCCTCAGAAAAATCAGCTTCGTCCATACCTTCGCCTAAATACCAATGGAGAAACGCTTTCCTCCTAAACATGCTTGTAAACTGTTCTGAAATTCGCTTAAACAGCTCTTGTATGGCTGTCGTGTTCCCAATGAACGTGGCAGACATTTTCAAACCTCGCGGTGGTATATCGCAAACGGCGATTTTTACATTATTAGGTATCCATTCCACGAAATGTTCTTTGTTTCTCAATTGTATGTTCAACATTTGCTCGTCCACTTCTCTCATTGACATTCTGCCCCGGAATATTGCAGCCACGGTTAAATATCTCCCATTCCTCGGATCACAAGCAGCCATCATGTTCTTCGCATCAAACATCTGCATGGTCAATTCAGGAACAGTCAAGGCCCTATATTTCTCACATCCTCTCGAAGTTAACGGTACAAATCCAGGCATAAAGAAATGCAATCTAGGAAAAGGCACCATATTAACTGCTAATTTTCTTAAATCAGCATTCAATTGTCCTGGAAACCTTAGACATGTCGTTACGCCAGACATAGTCATTGAAACTAAATGATTTAAATCGCCATAAGTGGGAGTTTTTAATTGTAACGTCCGAAAACAAATATCGTATAGAGCTTCATTGTCGATGCAATAAGATTGATCTGAATTATCTATTAACTGATTGAGAGATAAAGTTGCATTGTAAGGTTCAACAACAGTATCCGATACTTTAGGACTTGGTACTACGGAGAATGTATTCATAATTCTGTCAGGAAATTCTTCACATAGATTTGCCATTAGTAAAGTACCCATTCCAGAACCTGTGCCTCCACCTAGAGATTGTATTAACTGGAATCCTTGCAGACAATCACAACCTTCGGCTTCTTTTCTGATGACATCGAGACTGGCTTCTAAAATATCAGCTCCTTCTGTGTAATGACCTTTAGCCCAGTTGTTACCAGCTCCTGTGTTTCCGAACACAAAGTTGTCTGGTCGGTACAGTTCTCCATATAGGCCAGAACGTAGCGAATCCATCGTGCTAGGCTCTAAGTCGATTTGAACGGACCTGGGGAAGTATTTGCCTGAAGCTTCATTGTAGTAAACATTTATGCGTTCTAGTTGCAATGCGGAGTCACCATAGTAAGCGCCTGATGGGTCGATGCCGTGTTCGTCCGATATCACTTCCCAGAACTAGAAAGTAATTATTTTGTATTGAATATGTATCAGACATACAACTATTGCTGAAACTATTTGCTTGATAATGAAGTTAAGTCAACCCCAAATCTCGACTGGGACACCACGGGTATTAAGTGGTGATACCATTCCAGACCTACTGACCCGAGTTAATAACCCTAATATGATCATACCTTAGCCCCAATCTGGTTACCACACCTCCCAACTTGAATATTGACAATTTCCCTCATTTTCTGTTTCAACACGAACAATTTAAACAAAGCAAAAATAAACAGAAAAAAAATTAAAGAACTATCTCACATATGACCTTAAAAAACTAAAAAAAATCTTTAGTCTAATTCTTTAATTCATATTAAGTAAAATTGTTTCATAGCCATAATGAAATTATATTGAAAATAATCTAGTTGGTTTTTTATATGCTTATGCCTATATATTTGGGATAGGCAGGACTTATGGAACGCCTTTTGAGATTCACTCATTTTTAACCATTATACAATGCAAGCATCTAAGCTGGCCTTGTCAATTACAGTGGGCTTATCACGAATTTAGTCTGGCTTTCGAATCGTGCTGTCACAAGTAAAACGGATCCGTCAGTAATTGGGATCATGAATTTTTACTAACGACTAACGAGCATCAGCAATCTATCAAATGAACGAAAGATCGAGACGTTCGAAAATTAACAAAAAGCATCTAAAATATTGTAGTTCCAAATCCGCACGCGGTGGCGCTGCTCAAATCTCCATACAAATTGCTTGAAGCGAACTCGGTTCGAAAGCCAGACTAAAATTATCACTTTATCACATAGTTATCACTTTTGGACTAGATTATACGAGCCCCCTGCCCCAAGCTGCCATGGAAGTAACTCGCACTGGTACCTAAACCATTAGTAAAATATTTTTTGCTACTAGGATATTAAAAATATTAAATAAAACAATCTTTAGTATTTCATCTCAATCTTTTATTTAAAAAAAAACCATTAAAAATTAGACAATACAATCTATCTACTTGTTTTTGACTTCACGACGATGAAAATCACTATTTTATTGTATTGCGAGTAATGTCTGTAAAAATGTACAGTGGTTTTAATGTTTAAATTGCGTAAATAAATAACATTATTAAAAATAAAGTAGCTAACGCCATCTAGTGGCTAAACTTCACTTCACAACCAGAAAACCAATACACAAATCTTAAATTACCTTAAAACTAATTATAGTAAAGTAAAAGCTCACTATAAAGAATATTGCTACAACGTGTGAACAGTACAAATGATAATAATAATAATAATTCTTTATTTGTAAAATTTTCAAATCGGCGAACTTAATGCCTAAAGGCATTTTCTACCAGCTAACCAACCGGTCTGGAGAAATAATTGAAAACTTAAAGTAGTGCATAGAGGAAGTTGTATAAAAGATAGTTGGTTTGTGTATGATTGTGTATTAATGCTATACATACTAAACTACTACATAGTATAATATATACATAAATACAGAATATGATAAATAATTTGTGTATATTAATTATAGATATTTTGTAATAAAACGATACTTTCTTACGTTTTCTATGTTATGACTACAGTGACGTCATTGTAAATTAACCAGAGAGCTATTTCATGAAAAATGCAAGTCGAAAATAACTGACCAAGTATCGAAGCTTTTTTTAATACTAAATGCAATGAACAAGTCATAAAATATTTTTTAGTTTAGTTCACCCGTATTTTGAACTAGTAAGAATTTTTTCACTAAACTTTGAATAACTTTTGCATTTCATTTATACTACACACAGATTGCCCTAAAGAGTGGTCGAGTAATTTCAAATGGATAGTTTTTGTAGGTATATAAGCGATAGAACGATAGACAATGGATATATCTACATCCCTTTCACACATGCCTCAACTTCAACTCGATAATAATATAGTTATCTCTTTCTAATGATTGTTTCTTCCAGTCCAAAGTCCAATCTATATCCATCAAAATAGACTTGGCACTGATACCTTATTGTAATACTAGTATTAAAAATTTAAACAAAAATGACTAGTAATAGTATATAACAAAAATTAGGTTAATTTCTTATTTCTTAATAGATACATATTAGAAAATACATTATATTTATCTGATAGCACTGGCACATAGAAAGCTCTAAACAACTCGGCAGACTTCGACGAATCTATTATCTTATTCGAGCCAATCACCTCCCACGTGTTTGTCCTATTTGCATACGACGGCTCTAATTTAGTTGGTGTCCCCAAATCTGAATCAACCAGATAATGACACTGTTTTGGTTGCAAATACGTTGTACTATTGCGTTTGTTTGCATCGTTGAAGTGACCGTGGATTACTTGTGAGCCTGTAAAAAGAAATATATGAACACCGTAACTAGAAAAAATATCATTTTGAGATATTAATGTAACGATTTCCTCGATTTAACGAATTTTTCGAAATTCCCTAGAACTGCCCGTAAGAGCTAATGCAAAATATACATTATGAATACATTTGTTAAAAATCCCTTTATAGCGAATTTTCAATCTTTGCAAAAAAATAAAAAGAAAGTATTGTTTACCTCTATTTAACGAAATCGTTCGCTATAACAGGGAAAGCAAACTAGTACCTACGTAAAGCTGAGATTAATAATTTTTTTAACCTTGTTAAAACGAATCGTAGACCAACCTAACTTATGTATAACGAACCATATTGAAATAAATTACTTGATATAACGAATTATTTTCTGATTGCCTTCAGTTATCGTTATATCAAGGTTGCACTGTAATTATGTTATAGTTATAGTTTTACAATTTTTTTTAATAATAGCGAATTTTAGTACATAAAAATAGCAAGGACCCCTGTACTAGGTTCGGAAACCTGTCCCATAAAACTGATAGAAAATTATAGATACAGCTCCTAGCGGCCATATTGTTTTTTTTTTTTTTTGGTGTCTGTTAAATCAGTTAAATATTTTATACGTAACAATGCAAAGCACGCTTAGAGAGATCAATTAAGCCTTATATATTGCTGCATACTGTATAACAACTCCAAGCGTTCCAATAGGAATCTATGGATGATATCAATGGTCAATGACATAAAGTGTTTTTTACTCGAATTCTACTCACCGAAGAACGTTTCATTGTATGGAGCGGGCAATTGTCCTTTGAATTCACTTTCTATAAATCTTATTCTATAATCCGGATGCGGTAAGTGGAAACTGGATGGAGAACGATACCTAAAAAACATTTAATACTATAAAAAGTACCAATAAAGATTTTTTAGGACTGTCACTTTTTTCATATAATGGGTTGTTTCAGGCGTTACATTGCGGAAATCCATATTTAAAAAAAAATATTTAAAATTAATTTACTTATAATTCCCGCTACAACATTCAATAACTTGTCTCGACGCGTTTCGCCACTTCACGTGACATCATCAGGATACGTGAAGTGGCGAAACGCTTCGAGACAAGTTATTGAATGTTGTAGCGGGAATTATAAGTAAAATAATTTTAAATAATTTCCTTTAGTGCTATTTGTTTTTTTTACATTGGAACATGTTCAAGGTTTATTAAACATTTTTTTGTCATATTCCAAATAAACCTCCATAAATAAGAGACATTTATGAATCAATCTATTTGTAAATAATTAATAGGAAAATCTCTATCTTAATTCCTGAGTTTAGCGCGAAAAAACACACGAAAGTTGTGAACGGCTTTCTTCCATATTAAATAGTGACAATAACAATGAATGAAATGAACTTTTTGCGGCTTAATATTCAAAATTAACATTACTTGTGCGTCTAATATATATAATAGTATGACAATGTCCCTATACAGCAGCTATTCTTCTACGTCATAGTAGATTTATTATAAATTATTATGACATTAGTATGTAAGTGGACACTGCCAATATACAGCAGCTAAATCAAATTGATTGCAATAATATTTATTTTGACAAGTAAAAACACTAATGGGTTAGATGCATAAATAAATTACCATTCTTTCCCAAAACAGACATAAGTACGCTCGTGTGGTACATCAGGCAAGTTCCTCAATATGGTCATAGGAGCTGAATAATTTTGTACCAAACTTATTATACGAGATAGACCTGCAACAAGAAAAATAACATACCATAATCTACAGCAGAGGTTCCCAAACTTATTTCTTCTAACGCCCACTTTGAAAATCAGTTATTTTGTAGTAGTCCTCCCCCACACACCTTAAAAACCTCAATAACATTTAGTCTCCACAAAGGGGCGTTATCTCCCACTTTGGGAAAGACTGATCTACAGTAACAGAAACAGGGGGTCTACTCAAGGCTTACAAAGCAAAACTGAGCTCAGATTTTGTTTTTGTGTATCTGTGTTATAAAAAAAATCGCTCAACTTCATAATACCAACCTCCAAGTCCAGCAATAATAAAGGCGAACCACATAATGGGCGCTGTGTATCTGAGATAATGTCCGCCAACACGATGGGGCCCACGGAGCAGTCTCCACACACCAAATAATAACTTTTGTATCGAGTCTATACATATAGCGGCACATAACACTACCATACTATATACAGGGAACAGGAATCTGAAAGACATATAAATATATCACTGGGTTTATTAATAAGGTTCAACAAAATTACAATTTTACAGATTTAAAGTTGTTATTATGCATAGTTTGTTTATCTACATTCTTCATTCTTATATTGAATATTTCAGAAACCACAGAAAATTCTTTTCCCCTCCATGAGACGGAGAATTATATTTTGAAATAATACAAAAAAAAGAAATTTATTAATGTTAATATTTATTATGATTACTCTAAAAAAAGTTATGAAAACAAGTCATTAAAATCCCGTTTATTACTGATTCCAATTTAACGGTGGAACATTTCTAGATCTAGTATTTTCTAGAACATTCCATCTCACAACATATCTAGACTTATCAAGGCTACTTAAATTAAATATATATAGAAGTAGATTATAATACCAGACTCACCGTTCTTCCTTATGCGGTTGTGTCACAAACACGGCTAACCACAAATACAATGGCATCAAACTGAGCCAGTAAGGGACACAGAACGCAGGCCTGGGAGCTGCGTCACGAGTCACTATCTCACAACCCAACAGCACCACTGGACACGACAGGCTTAGGAACTGAAACAAACACACAAACAAATAGTAACATTTCTTTTGTTTTTATGCTAAGCTAGAATTTCAATAGAAAGTTTTTGGTTTTCGTAACTATAATTCAACTTTTTAAAACAGACTGGTTAATAACCCAACCTGGGTTATTAAATACCCGTGAAGTGATCAAATTGCAATTTGAAATCCACTTGAAAATTATGTGCTGGCTAGTACTTGAGCACTTCTGTCTATAGCATTGTTTCCCAAACTTTTTTGTGCCATGCCCCACCTTAGTCTTTCTAAAATTCTTATGCCCCCCTTATGTAACCAAACACCCCGTTGATATTTTAGTCTCGTCAAGCGAAATTATACCTAATAGTTTTTTACCGCAATTATTTAAGAAATTGCTTTTTTCGTTAAAATTGGCACCAAAATCTAGTATTGCATTTAAATGACCCGAAGCGAAAGAGTTAAACTCGTGTCGAGTCCATTTTCGAATTGCCCCACTTTGGGAAACACTGGTCTATAGCTTAACATAAGCGAACCGTGGTCATATACCAGGGTACTATTAAAACAATTATAAAAAACAACATACTAAATATTTGTCATAAACTTACCCATACAACATTAAAATTCAAAAATCCATTTACAAAGTAAAAGGTCCAAGGCTCAGTCCCATACAAATCAGGTCCATGTTCACTGAACACATTATATTTGACTATATTCAATGGAGCGATAACTATTCTTCCATAATGGAACGAGTCCACCGCAATCATGGGTAATAAGACGGCAACCAACGAAATTAGGGAATATTTAATAAACTGCTTCACTTTGGGCCTCACCAACAGCATATCAATTGCTATCGGAAAACCAGTTAGGGCTGCGAATGGCCAGCCTGAAAACAAAGAATAAATATACTAGAATTCTTTTTTATAAATTATAAATATGTACTGTTTTTGGGAATTAAAAGAAATATAAGGATAGACAGAAGTCTGGCTTGAAGAAGCTCCTATGTCCTTAAAAAGCAATTAGTAAACTATTACTTTGACATATAAAGAATAGAGATGTTCTGACTAGTCGGCCACTAGTCGGTAAAGCCGACTATCCGGCCACTATCGTAGTCGGCGACTAATCGGTAAAAAGCGCCGACTATCCGGCTTCTTACTTTGTGTCTATTTCTCAATAAAATGTATGTGTTACTTCCTTGTAAAGAAAATATATTGATGACATTTATCAAACAAAATTAGTATCTTAATTAAAAAACAAATCAACATAATATTTAATGACATATATTGCAATTCTGCGTGATGATATTTGAAACTATCGTCAAACTAGTGAGCTGTAAAACTTTTTTTGTTATTTATATTTGTCCACATGTCAGTAGTGACTGAAATTGTAGCGAATCAGCTGTAAACGAAGCGCCACAGGAATCCCCTAAACCGTAGTCGGCTTGGACGATTAGTCGGCTTATTTACAACCGACTAATCGGCTAGTCGGCCAAAGTCATAATCGGCACATCTCTAATAAAGAAGTAGAAGAAAATATATACATACGAGTATATAAACATAGTCTATTACAGTCATTCTCAAAGTGTGTTCCGCGGAACCCTAGGGCTAAAATACTGCAAAAAATACCTACCAAAGGGAGATTATAAGGTCACGTCTAAATATTACGTAATATTACATTGCAATATGATTATTCATAAATACATATAAATCAGTTTTTTATAATTATATTAAGACTTTTTCCTTCGCCAAAAAAGTTTGAGAACCGCTGGTCTATTAAAAGCACTTTGGATATGTTAAGGAAGACCATTCCACTTCACAGGATGAGAGGATTCCATATTCAAAAGAGAATTGTCAATTTTTAAAAATATATTAAAAACCTTAGTAACATACTTAATAATGTATTAACAGCAGTAGCTCCGACAGCCAAATGCATTTCATTCTTCCACCAAGCAGCAAGAGCGAGTGTAGTCAATATACCACTCCAGGATGAGGGTAGTAACGCACTGCTTGATATAAAACTACCCGCCGCGGTCAAAGTTAACCCGAGCCACATACGACCAATGTTTATGCCAAATTCACTGCATATTGCCCTGAAATAATAAATACAAAATATTGATTCTGAAGACCCAGATAAAATAATGTATGATAAAAATGAATTGTAGATTTAATCTTAAAGTTTTTTAAGCTGCCATAATGAAGATAAATATTGCTTTTAGACATATCTGCCTAGCATGATACAATATTTCTTATTAGCAGCTTAACGTGTGACCACATTCTGTGTATCATTAAACTAGAATGTGATCTATAGGCAGAGGCAACTGATACCATAGACAAATGTCTATAGAAACAGTTGCCTTCGCCAGGATGATTTAAAGAGACACACCACTGTCCAGACAGAAATGTACACCACTTAGACTGACTCTACTCATCAAACTAAGTCACTTTAAGGATGTCTTCCTTGCAAGTGATGATACTACCTTGAAATGACTTATGGTTGAACTAATAATCATTATCAGTCTTCCTAAATAATGTCTATATAATATTGTACTATACATACTTATAAAAAACCAGCTCAACTGCTGCCGTACACACAGCCAAAAACACTCTTAAAGCATAGAAAATAATAACTGGACTGCAAATGTATGTTAATATTTTAACTGGTAACACTAATACCCATAGAGGCATATAGGATCTTATTGCATATACTGGACTGTATTCCCACGTTTGGAGACCACTGCCATATACTGAAAATTGCCATAGTCAATATATTACAATCAGGGTAAAAATATTAAATTAATCTTCATCATCATTATAAAATACTCACATAAATAATGTAAAGGCTCCCAATAGTTGTATGTCTCATCACAATCGTTAATAATTCCAAAATAACTGGACCCTATTCGTGCTACACAGAGAAGGAGCAGTGCGACCACACCTCCCGGATAACCAATGCTACGGAGATCCGTTGGTGCATTTGTTACTAGATATTCTCTGTTAAAAATGGTTACAATTTTAAAAATATTGATTGATAAATAAATTGTTTACACAAGGTAAGATATGCTAAGAGGTAGCAATTTAATCCGAATTAAGCTAAAAATATACAAATTAATATATATAAAAACCATATTATTACTTGCAATACAAAATTAAAAGAAAATAAAGGAAGCACTTCAAAGAAAAATGCAATCATTAAAATTAAATTCAATTTCAAATAGACAGAAGTCTATTTTTTATGTAAGGCAATGAGAACAGCTGAATCTAACAAAGTGTATTTCTATTTATAGTGCAACTGACCGCACACATTGTAAAACATCTATCGGTACGGTTCACATCCATTATTACGTGTTAGAATAGTCATAGTTCAGGTAAGAACTCACTACATTAAATAATACTAAAAATATCTTGATTTAATGCCAAAACACATAAAAACCTATTGGCAAACATAAAGTAACCTAAAATTAAAGGATTTTAAAATATAAACAGAAGTTAGAGATAGAACATTGGGACGTAAATGATTGTAAATGGTAAGTATGTAAATATTTACCCCTCAGAACCCTTTCGTAGCCTTTTTCCTTTAGTAATGATAGGTTTTTTGGCGCCATTCTTGGCGTGTATGCTTCTTTGCCGGACTGTGACAGGCATTGATATCGGGGTCGATTGTTACAGAAGCACATTAAGAAAAATAAGTAGAAATTACACCTTTTTTACAAGTTTTTAATAAATAAAGCACGACACCGAAAGCGTCAATAAACTGTCAGAACTGACAGTTACAACTTGACATTTGAACGCCAAGTATTGCTACAGTAAAAACGAGGATATTTATTTCAATCACTTTAATTCATTTTATAGAATATACGTCAATATGTTCTATATATTTTCTATATGCATGTAAAAGGAATAATAAAATGATTTGAATAAAAAAATATAATAATTTATTTTTTTCTCCTGGTCCTGACTACCGTCCAGCCGGGATCTGAATCCTCATCCATGGGTTCGACTGGCGCTTGTTGGTGAGAAGAATGACCATTTTGATAATTAGCCGCAGTCGGAGCTACTAATTGAGGGCATCCATCTTCATCATCACTGCTTGTGTCATCATCTGGATTTCCATGGCACTAAAAAAGTTATAGATTGATTTTGATTTGAATAACCATCAAAGTTAATCAACAAATAATAATACCTGTGGTGGCTTAGATTGTATGATAGGCTGACTAAGCCACATTTGAGATTTGGGTAAAGAATCTACCCTATTCCTCAATTCCTCGTGTTGACCCGCTTTTAATAGATCTAAAAGCTGAATTAATAGTGCAGCTACTTCTGTAAATGAAATAGTGAAGTATTAAGGTAACATTTCAGGCTGGTGTGTTGGTCGAGTCATCTCCTACCCTAAAATATGGGATGACCTGATTTGTAATTAATTCTAGTTCATAATTTATGGATGTTTGTCTTCTCTGAAAAAGTACATTCCTATAAATTATTTTCATTTTGCATAAGAGAAGTCTCTTATTCCATGAAAAGGTTCAATGGTAGCATTTTTATGTAGGAAATTTACAATTTTACCCTATTTGTGTTTAACTAAATTGTCAACATCCATTTATTTTTAAATACAGGCATGGGCATAGCCAGCCATGAGCTCAGGGTGGGGCAAGCGCCCCACCGTGGCTACGCCCATGAATACAGGTATTCCTGAAGTAATACATAAAATTTCAAAGACGTAGTTTAATGTAATTAATCCAGAAGCAAGTTGAACAGGAAGTTTAATTACCTTTAGGCGAATCATCGTGACATACAGTTTCAAACTCTTCGTCCATTAAATCTTCCAGAACTTCAAGCAAATCATCTCTATCAACTATATTCTCTACACAATATCTTGTTACATACACGGACATCAATTGTGCTGTCTATAATTTTGAAAATGTTTAGTTTTATTATAAACTCCAATACCCATATTGAATCTAAATTATTATTGCATTTACCTCTTTACCTCCAGGTGAACCCATTCCATGTTCGACAGCTAATTGCAAAGCCGTCCAGTTATTAAGCACTAAATCTACAATTGGTTTAAAATCATCGTACAACATTGTAACAACGAATAGTTTTATTTTCTTAAAACTAATTGTCTATTTTAAAACAAAATAAACATTTTTATTTGTAAAACAACCTACAAAGCAACCCAGCTGCTAAATCAATAACATGTACCATGTATTAGGTGTCAAGTAGGTGCGTTCGCTGTTCTTTACTCAGACTGGTGTATTTAAGAAATGACGATATTAAATAATAAAATTTCTTTAATTAATTAGAAACTTCTGTATTGTTTTTAAGAATTAGTTTTTTGAATATTGTAAATACCTACAAATGTGCTACTGAAGTCATTGACATTGCCATTAATGTTTACGAAACAAACTGTCACATTTATATCTTAACTGTGGTCAAATTTGTAAACAGCAGTTTTTGAAATGTGAGAAATATGTAAAATGTATCAAAATTAAAGTATTATTGGGTGATTTTATGTATTATTTTGATGAATACTAAGTTATAGGTCATAAAATGGTGGAAGACATTGTAGTAAAGTTTGTAATTCCAAAGGAATGCACTGACGAAAACTCATGTTCTCAGGATATGCTACAAGCTTTCTTGGTAAGTAACTATTAAATCGAGGATCTTCGCTTATGCGAGAAGTGTTTTTGGGGTTTGTCTTTCCAATTAGATAGTTGTTTTATTAATTATTTGAATAATAATATTATACTTGTAATAATTACAGACATGTGAACAACATCGTGGTGGTGGTTTACACCCCAAATGGGTTCACGAAAAAGACTGCGGAGATGTTGTTGGATTAACAAGGAAGGATGTATTTGTCCTGAGTGAGTTTGAAGGACCACTATTTGATAAATTGAAGACTAGTAAATGTTTGTAAGTTAAAATTCAAATTAAATAAGAACATTTGTTTAATTAATGTTTTAAAAGTATATAATATAAAAAAGACTCGCCAATTGTTTTTTTAAATGATTATTAAATAATTTGTGATTCCCATAGAGATGGGATAGTTTATTAATAGATAATTTTTGTACATAAAAATAGCAAGGGCCCCTGTACTACTGGGTACCCCGGTTACTGAACTAGGTGTATAGTATGAAGAAAGAAAATAGGGATAGATATATATATAATATATAAAAACTGATAGAAAACAATATATACATAAATGTTTGATCTAGAATCTACACCATTCTCTGATGAATAACTATTCTGGAATTCCTTTCTCTGTTATCATGCTACCAAACTTTAAATTTAAAGCTAAGCAAGTAATTGTATATATTTAAGGTTGGTCGGCCCAAGATGCCTGTCCTGCTGCCTCACAGAAGGTATACCCATCCCTTCAGGTGCCGAGCCAATGTTTACCGTCGCTATGAGGGGCCTTGTAGTAACAGCTAGTGGGTTTAATAAATGTAAAAAGGTAATGTGTTATAGAATAAAGAAATATGGTTTGTAATGTAGGTAATAAAAAAATAATATTTATGTATGTGTCTTGGGAATTACTTGGTATTATAATTTGTAATGATGGGTTGTGCCTTTGACAATCTAGATCAGTCTTTCCCAAAGTGGGCGATAATGCCCCCTTGTGGGCACTGGAAGCCTAGAGGGGGGCGGTAAGGGTTTAATTGAACTCCAGGTGACACTAAATCTTATTGAGGTTTTTAAAGAAAGGGGGGAGGGGGGGCTACAAAATAACTGATTTTCAAAGTGGGCGTTAGACGAAATAAGTTTGGGGACCTCTGATCTAGATGCACACACTTGGTATGTTATGAGGCAATAAAATAACAGGCAATTTTTAATATAATTTCAATTTATTTATAAGCTTTTATAACACTATATATATAACATTGTATGTTTATATATATATATATATATATTTATATTGGAACTTTGTTGTTCTTTGTTTTGTATTTATTCATATTAGTATTATTATTAATTTTGTAGGACAATATAAAACGGAAGGTACAATGGATGGGTGGCACGTATAGTGTAACTTTATTGGAAGACACGACACATTTGGTATCTGATACTGTGCTCTCTGATAAATACATTGTGAGTATTGACAAAGTTTACAGTGGTTCTCAAAGTTTTACTTTATAAAAAAATTCATCTTAGTTACAATAGTTTACTAAAATTTATGAAGAATTGTCTTTTTTATAAGGTAAAATAATTAGCTTAGGTTAATTTTTGATAAGTGTATCGAAAGTAATATTTTTATAGTATGATAATCTGTGAAGACAAATAATATCCAGTACTTAATATTATTTTATAATTTAATGTTATGTTAATTGCATTGTCCAATGCTAACACTGCTTGTTCTGTGACAATTGGTTATCAGGACAAAATTCTTTGTAGTAATATGATTGTCAATTGTTCTAAATCTGTTTTTATGTGTATTAGTATTAATTTTAAAGCAATAAAGGATTTCGTAGCAATCATCATAGCGGTTATATAATAATAAATACGATAGTACGCCGCATAACAGTGTTTTAAAATTTTTCTTAATGTCAACAGAAATCAGTTGAAAAAGGCATACCAATAATGAGCGACTCGTGGATACAAGACGTATGGGAGTCCTCGTTACAATTAAACGTGAATGGGGCATCCGAACAATTTTCCCGCCATCTGTTGCCGCCATTTGCAAATCTAGAAGTCACGACTTCCGGTATAGGGAAGAAGGAGAAACAAAACATAATTAATATGGTTAATAAACATGGTGGAACGTTTTCTGGTGCTTTTCAGAGTGAGACCACCGATGTTGTTGTTTTGAATAGGTGATTGTTTTTTGTTTTTAAATACGTACTTATTGAGAGAGGATTGCAAAGGTGTGAAATATTTAGAGCAGCCATTCTCAAAGTGTGTTCCGCGGTACCCTAGGGCTAAAATACTGCAAAAAATACCTACCAAAGGGAGATTATAAGGTTACATCTAAATTTTCCAACTAAATATTACGTAATATCACATTGCAATATGATTATTCATAAATACATATAAATCAGTTTTTTATAATTATATTAAGGCTTTTTCCTTCACCAAAAAGTTTGAGAACCGCTGATTTAGAGGAAAATTATATTTTAACTAAATAGTAGTAAGGTTATTTATTTTGTACTAGGAAAAAAAAAACTGTATCAAATTACATACTGTATAATGTGATAATGAAGTACAGTAATTCTTTTTTCAAATTTTATTTTATTTTACATAACTTTATGAGCGTGCTATAAGTCATGTTGTGATTGTATAAAGTAGATCATTATAATAGTACCCTTTTGTGAGCGTGTTATGATAATCAAGTTAATATTTATTTAGTTATTTTTAGTAATTAGGCTCCAATAGAGCGCTTTTACTCATCAATACAAATATAAATGAAATTAATTTGATAATTATCAATTTGATTTAGCTGCTGTATACTGGCATTGTCCACTTACATACTAATGTCATAGTAATATATAATAAATCTACTATGATGTAGAATAATAGCTGCTGTATAGGGGCATTGTCATCCTATTATATACCTACGGGTAAACAAAAATGACATTGGTTAGGTCCAAGCTTTATTATATATAAGACATTCATCTAAAATATCATATATAAATCATAAAATGTGATATGTGTGTTTATGAATGTCTCCTTTACAGAGATGGCATGAACGGTGATAAGTACAAAGCTGCTGTTGAATATAATAAAATTTGCGTATTACCCAAATGGATATTTGATAGTGTCGAGAAAGGTGTAGCATTGCCTTCCAAGAAGTATTCCCTGATTGGTGCGATTACCTCGTCGCCTTTAACGCAACACAAAGCACCTGATATGAGTGAGTATAATATTATCTGTAATTGGTATATTGTTGGCACTGTCTAGTTTAAAATACACATTATGTGAACATCGATTTTCAAATGGATACAGTTTCTGTAGGTATATAAGCGATAGAAAGAGAAACTTTTTAGAGTGTGGTAGGCAGACTGATGATGGCATGCTGTCCTGGGGAAGTATCACCACTTTCAGGCGGAACACCCGCGAAGTGATCTAGTCGCGTTTCGGGATCAGCTTGGAAGTAGCCGGGATAACGAGAGGAATGTGCCCTGTCAATTTGGACAGAGCACATTCGTCTCCTCAAGCCGACATAGTAGACATCTGTCTATGGTAACAGTTGTCTATGCTCATGGACCGCACTCTAGCTTAACATCAGGAGAAGTGTGGTCATATACTGATCTTTCAATAAAAAAAAAAAACAATCTCGACAAAGAAGATATCTCTATCACACCAGCATTTCACACATGCCTGATCTTCGACAAATGAAAGCAGACAACATGATGAGAATATAGTTATCCCTTTCTAATGATTGTTTCTTCCAGTCCAAAGTCCAATCTGTATCCATTTGAAGATTGTCGACTGTAATGTACATGTAATAAGTGAAACCACAGTTATACTTGTAGTTTGTTTTTTTTTTGTATGTAACATTAATGTGTGTTTTTAGGTTTAAATATATCTCGCATAACAAATGTGCGACCTGCGAACAATTACGTTGATGAGACGCGAAATAATGATCTGTCCACTTTATCATGTCGGACCAAGGTGATTTATTTTTCAGTTATTTATTAATTAAAAAGGCAAAGCTAAAAGTAGTTACTTAAATTTCCAATAGAGTTTCTAATAGAGACGCTATATGCGGTGTGATATAGAAAGGTTCCGGGTTTGATTCAAAACAAATGTTTATTCGCTAGTACTTGAAAAATATAATGAAGGAATTAAAGAGATGTTATACAAGATGGTGCACGGGAACTTCCCACATTTTAAAAAGGCAAAACTTATAAAAAACAAAAAAGAAGTATTTGCTAGAACGATTATGTATTTAGTGTAGATCCTATTGCCTTAAATTTGAATGCATAAGACAAAATTGTTTTCTAGCCAGGAACACTAGTAGACTTTGAAATGTGGGAAGTTCCCATGCCCCACCCCGTCTTTATTGGCATGAGGCATCCCTCAGTACATATTAAGAGTATAATTGTTTAATTCTAGTTATCGCAAGAATCGAGACTCGTGAATGATTGTTCTGTATCGAGAGAGATTGTGGCCGCATTCGAGAATCTTGACATGAATGAGATAAAGAAGGCTGGACCTATTCTTGATGGATATTGTGTAAGAATAAATATACGCATTAATATGGCAAATATAATACAGAGGTACCTCGATATACGAGTGTTTTGAGATACGAGCAATCGCACACGACCCCAACGTGCGTCCCGATCTGCATTCGCAGCAGCATACAGTGCTTTGAAATACGAGCAAGGTTACGGACGAAATAAACTCGTATGTCGAGGTACCACTGTATAGTAATTTATGAGATGATAATAAAGTGTATTATGATGTAAAATAAGTATTAAATAGAAATACTTAATGTTATTATATCTATTGTTAAAGTGGTCAAGCCGCTATTACAGTTGCTGTATACTGTATTATTAAGTATAATTGTATTATGACAAGTCCAAGTGTTCCAATAAGAACTTACGGTGATGTAAAAGAATAAAGAATAAACAAATAAACAAACTATAGCACCCTGTATCTGTATGTATAATTCGAATTATCCAAAACAGATAATTAAGTTTTGATTAGATACAGGTCAGAGCCAGGGTGGGGCAAGCGCCCTACCCCACCCTGGCTACGCCCATGGTATAGGCCAGCGGTTCTCAAACTTTTTTGGCGAAGGAAAAAGCCTTAATATAATTATAAAAAACTGATTTATATGTATTTATGAATAATCATATTGAAATGTAATATTACGTAATATTTAGTTGGAATATTTAGATGTAACCTTATAATCTCCCTTTGGTAGGTATTTTTTGCAGTATTTTAGCCCTAGGAACACAACTTTGAGAATGGCTGGTATAGGCAAATGAGAAATAAATATGTGTTAACAGTTTCTAGTGTGCGGTCCGGCTGGCAATTGGCGCGATCGGGCGTGTAATAGCATTGTTAGAGCGGGCGGAGTCAGATTGGAATGCGATCATCCACGATTGACACATGTACTTACAACTGGTTACAGTTATGTACGGAATATGACACTCAATGTGCCAATTTTAAGTCCCATGTGGCTGATAGACACGTTTAAGAATGGAGGACCTGTTGATGAACGTGAGGTATGTATTTTTCTAAGTACAAACGACAATTTCCAAATGGATACAAATTGGACTTTAGACTGAAAGAAACAATTATTAGAGAGGGATAACTATGCTCTATCGCGTCGAAGTTGAGTGTGTAAGGAATGCAGATATCTCCTTTGCCGATCATAATAAAGCGTCCGTTTCTCTTTCTATTCTATGGCCTATATACCTACGAAAACTGTATCCATTTGAAAATTGCCACGTGTACATACTAGGTTAATCATCTTAATTTACTATTTTATTTTTCCTCAGTTGTCCTAAATTTAACTTGAATTGTACGTATCGAGCGTAATAGCAGTGGTATTTTTATATGTTATTTTGTTCCGGTGACCATGATATTGAATTTATCAGGATTTTTTTTTAAAAACTAACACGGTTGTGATTTCAGTATATAATGGATGAGAACACGAGACCGGAGCCAAAGAGTGCTAGGAAAGACAAAATAGAGCTGGCGTCGCCGATGAGTAAACGTAATTTGCAACTGTTGAGGCCGCCACAGACACCAGTCACACCTAAGAAGCAGAACCCGCCTATTGACGAAGCACCAGAAGATTTGTTGCATTATTTAAGCCGTATGTATAACGGAATCTACATTTCGTTTTCAATTATTTTTTTATTATGATAGTATATATATTATTGTGAACATTTTAATATAAAACAAAATATATCTTAATTCTATTATTTATTTAATTCATTTATAATTTTTCTTCATAAATATGTATGTATTTAAGTATATGTTATTATTTATTATTTTATGTAATGTATGTATTGTGTAGATTTAGTTATTATTTTCTTTTCATTGCACCAAATATCACCGCTCACACCGACAAAGGTTAGCTGGTAGGTAATGCCGACGGAATTAAGCACGCCTATGCAAAAAAAATATGACTATTTTTATTTGCAATGAAGAATTTATTTATTTATATATTTCTTTTTCTCTTTAAGGTTTTAAACTAGTGTTTCCCTTTGTGACTGTTATGACATATAATTTTTTACAGTTACGAGACAGAATTAATTTCCTCAAATTCTGTGTTTTTCTTCAGAAAATCCACAGCCATCGCAGGAGAAGACACCAGATAAAAGACCGGTCTCTAAAGACAGCGTTCAGAAGCCGGATGATACGGATTGTACGGAAGATGTGACTGAGGATATTGAACAGATATTTGAAGGTAAGAAGTTTTTTTTTTAAATTATTGAGTAAATAATTTTATGTTATTAATAGTTCCCCGTGTTTAAGGAAATTGAAATGTTGTTTTACTGGTAACACTAAATGTAATCACATTTCATGTAATAAAATGAAACGTAGTATATTTTTGTTTTTATTGAATTTCATGTATCACTCTAAGCCTAAGACCAGGGGGGCTACTCAGACACACTTCAGACGAAAATACGTACGTTTCCCACTCAGGAACACTTACGTAATCATTCACGAAATTACGGATATGACAGCGACGTCACGACGGATAGGCTGCACAGTGCTTATTTTACGGATATTTGACAGGAATTTTTACAGGCTTATATGTCAAAATTCAAGTAAGCTACAGAGGTGACTTCGGATATGCCTGAGTAGCCCCCCTGGTTATGATAATCATTAAACCTGCCATATATTTAACATGTAGTTATCGAATTGTGAATGATAAATATTATTTTCAGGTATATCAATTGAGGTGCAGGATTTGGAGGAAGATGCCCTGAGCTCGGTGTCTGCCGAAGTGAGTGCCGTGGGTGGGGTCATGGTTAGGACCGGGGGTCAATACTGTGTGGTGCCTCTCGATTTTAACACTGAATTTTTAAGGAACAAAAATGCTGAATCAATTACTGTCTTTTGGATTGTAAGTAAATACACTTTTACAAATATACTTGGGATTGGACTCTCATTTCTAACTTAGCAATGCTTGTATTATAGGATACGGGATGTAAAAGATTTTGACATTTAGTTTGACAGTTCATAGTGTTGCCATATGTAGAATTTGAATAAATGTCTTGTGAGACGACTTCCTTGCCAGACTCTAGCTGTAATAATTATTATTCAGAAAATAAATCTTAGATACAGTATACTTAGTTACAGTAGCTTAAACTAAGTGTGTTTGTCGTTAACATGTTTTTCGTATTACAGAAAGATTGTATAACTCAGCAAGAGGTAGTGCCGATTGAATATTATCACAGGCCAGTGTCAATATCTGACAGAGCGTCGAAGGCTTTGACGGGCGTTGTTTTGAGTTTGAGCACTTATGTTGGGATGGAACGAGCGTTCTTGGATGAACTGGCTAAATTACTCGGTGCTATGTGAGCTTTTTTTATTATATATTTATTTAACATCCATGGGCGTAGCCAGCCATTGGCTCAGGGTGGGGCGGCAGTCTAAAATAATATGTAACTAGCAAAGTAAACCCATGGTCTTACCTCGGTTAATATTTTTGTGTCGACTGATTACTGTTGAATGAACTTTCTTACGGATATTAAGTATTGTAGTTAGTACCTAGATAATTAAGTTTTTTAGCTTTGATTAGGTATCTCACAGGTCAGAGCTGGGGTGGGGCAAGCGCCCTACCCTGCCTTACCATGGCTACGCTCATGATAAGATCCCATATAGCTGAAACAAATATATTTTCGGGCCGTATTGACATGGTTGTAGGATCTACAAAATCTAAATTTTACAGTTCGATTTAAAGTTGTTATTGTGCATCGTTTGTTTGTGTAGATTCTTCATTGTTGTATTGAACATCTCTGAAACCATTTAGAAAATGTTAACCAGGAATCTAACTCGCTGCCCATCCCAAATATATTGTATAATCTCTTACAGTACGCAACTCCGTTTCTGTCGTCGTACCACTTCAACTGCGTTGGCGTCGACGCATCTGCTGTGTCCTACCCCCACTGGTGACAAATATGAGGGGGCGGTGAAGTGGGGATTGCCTGCTGTTACTGGCCAGTGGGTTGTGGATACGGCTATTAGAGGCGAACGGCAGTATGAGGGACCTTACTTGGTTGGGAATACTAAAGGTGAGTGTAACTTAACGCATTTGTACTATGAGGAAATATGGACCTTCTATAGCAGCGGTTCTCAAACTTTTTTGGCGAAGGAAAAAGCCTTAATATAATTATAAAAAACTGATTTATATGTATTTATGAATAATCATATTGCAATGTAATATTACGTAATATTTAGTTGGAATATTTAGATGTAATCTTATAATCTCCCTTTGGTATATATTTTTTGCAGTATTTTAGCCCTAGGGTTCCGCGGAACACACTTTGAGAATGGCTGTTCTATAGCATCATACTAGATTTTTTTTTTTAAATCAGCATATTGCGTTTTATTAGCTTAATTTCTTCAGAATTAACACTTAGATCTTGATAATAATAGTAGGGATTAACAAAATTGAAAAAATACATGTTCTGATTAGTGTGACTGGAAAATTTGATTAAGTAAATATGGGTTCCAGTGATAGTGCATAAGAAATTTGTTCGTATATATATGTCTATGCTTTAAGTGGGTTAATAAATTTTGTCTTTGATCCTAGCTTATACAGAGTATATCTATAACAAATAATTATTGTGAATTAATATTTAGTCAATACAATTCCTTATTTAAAAGAACTGACATAGATGTGTGGTGACGCAATGCTACACGTCTACCACCAAAGAACTCTCTTTTACAGATGCTTTTTCCTACAACAAGCCAAAATAAAGGAAACATCTTGATACTAACTATCTTCAACTAACTAACTAACTAGTATTTTAATTTTGTTTTTTGTATTTGCGATTCTTTTTTTTTTTCTCCCCTCTTCCTTACATCTATTTAGTTCTAATGTTTTATTTTTATGTATTTTTGTAATTTTATTAGAAGTGTAGTATCTATCCCTTTATCACCTTGAGCATGTCGTCCTATCCTATAACTAAAATTTCATTTAGTTTATATAATAGTAGTCCTTTTTTTATAATATGTAGTTCTAATGTAATTTTGTAGGTAGGCTTTATAAATAAATATAATAAAATATTTAATTTTAGCTCCACCGCCTCTGTCAACAATAAGCAATGGTGTGCAGGACAAATCGAAGATAGAAGAACAAACTAAAATTGTATCTTCATCCGAAGTTGGTGTTAAAAAAAATCGATCTCTACCTGATAATAATAATAGCAATAGTACGCCTAAAGGGAAACAAGGACATGGTAAATTTTAAATTTAGCTTTATTTGGAATAACTGAGTATAAGGGGATTATTTAGTGTGATTGTGATTTTCTACTCACCGGCATAGTTTTCATATTATTGTGGGCTGATACCTGTGTGGTTGCACCGTGGATCTGATCTAATTTGAATTCTTGTGAATTATGTATTATTGAGAATTATGTGACTTATGTAATGTTATTTACTTTTTTTTTCTGAATGAAAATTCAGTTTTTTTTTGTTAATTATTTTATGTACAGGCTACGATTGACGAGTTTCTTGTGGTCCTTCTTCTCGTCATACGCCTTTCCGAAGCCATTATAGATTCTGACGATGAGCAAGCGCACGCCTTTAGTGCCTATGCTAATAAACGATTTTCATTTCATTTCATTGAGATGATTTTTAAGCTTTTCAAAAATACCACAGGATATAATCATTTTCACAGACGACTACTTAATGTCGATAATCAAGAAACATCTGTTGATGTCGTACAAATTTTAGTAGCTACAAAGTACTGCTACCCTGGCTTTGCAAAAGTAGTTAGCTATTCAAAGCCTCTTTACTCCAGTAAATAGTGTAGATGCAGAGGCTGAAGGAGTAAAATATCATATATAGGAGACCACTACAATGCTAGCCTTCAATAGGTACCTATTTATGCTATATAAAGCATATAATGAAGAATATTGATTTTGATTTTTTAATAAATTTTTAATTTTTGCGAATAAATGCGAAATTTTGTATCTTACGTATCTCTAAACATAACTAAATAAACTCCTTAGCAAGTTAATAAAATGTGTCTTTAAATACAAATTTATTCAACAGAAGACGATATGTCGCCTGCATCTAGATACATAGCAATGGCCAAACAAGGTCTGCTCGAAGGCTATTCACAAGAAACTCCAAAACGGGTCAATGACTTACAGAAAGCAGCTACAGGTAATGTAATTTGTAAAATACTAGCTTTTACCCGCTGCTTTGCTCGCATTTAAGTTATTAAATAAGTATATCAGAGATCATTTCAATAGAAACGAATCAATATGATTCCAAACAGCTGAAACTAATAGTAATTTTTTTAAAATAAAAAGTATCCTATGTTACTTCTAGTACCTCCAAAAATATGTGTACAAAGTTTCATGATGATCGGTTAAGTAGTTGTTGCGTGAAAACGTAACAAACAAACTCACATTCACATTTATAATATTAGTAGAGAAGTAGGGATAGGTGAATATTTTATACATGACAGTGATGTTTGAAAATATCTGGACATCCAAGTAACATAGGATACTTTTTGTTAAAAAAAAATTATTATTTTTTACTATAGTTTCCAATTGAGTAGAGTTCTATTGAAATGATATCAGATTTAAATTCAGAGACTTAAATGCGAGCGAAGCCGCGGGTGTAAGCTATTATAGTATACAGTCGAACTTGGGTAAGCGAAATGAAATAGGCTCTTGAAATGACTCTCTAACGGAGGTTTTTCAGGCTAACTCGTAGAGGTATTTGGGGTTAAAAGTGACCTTACCCGACTATTGTTCTCACTTATGGAGTTTTCTCACTAATCCAGTTCTCGCTTATCCGGGTTCCGTTGTAATAACAATAAAAAACAATTGCAGCAAACGAATCGTCTGTTCGCACACCGGTACAAGAGAACGCACTGTCCACCCCAAACCTCTTGCTATTGAGTCCCAATACACGACGAAGAATGATCGCCCTTAAGAAAGGAGAAATGTCTGCGCAGTCCGTCGTGACTCCGACTGACCCCTGTAAGTTCTTACCGCTTTAGTAAAAGAGAAAATAATTGTAAATATTCATTGGTTTCGTTTATATTCATTGCAGTTTGTAAAGGCCCTCAAACGCCGGACAGTGGTTTTGGTGCTGCGTTAAGGCCGGGTTCCGGACGTCTCTCGCCGCAGTCACGGAAACGACTATGGACCGTTGTACAGTCACTGCCTGAAAAGCAACACGTGAAAGATGCAGTTACTGTGAGTTTGCAGCCCAAAGTGCAGTAGGTTTAATTTCAGTTTAATAATATTATATTAATTTACAGCCATTGTCGGAAGTGAAGAATAGATTTCTGGCTCAATTCAACAACGACTCGCCTCTGCAGGTTGATCTTAATTTAGCACCAAGGAAGCTCAATTTGCATGAGACACCACCCATTAAGAAAGCAAGGATAAGTGAAATCCAGGTAATTATAATATATATAACTCAAAGGTGACTGACTGACATTGTGATCTATCAACTCACAGCCCAAACTACTGGACGGATCTGGCTGAAATTTGGCATGCAGGTAGATGTTATGATGTAGGCATCCGCTAAGAAAGGATTTTGATCAATTCCGCCCTTAAGGGGATAAAATAGGGGATGAAAGTTTGTATAAAACTTCTTAGATTTATTTCATTCATTATTACGCAGACGTAGTTGCGGGCAACAGCTAGTAATAAATAAAATAAAAAACATTAATGTAACTATAGTACTATACTTACAGTTTATAATTACTTTTACAATGATGTCACACTACTGTTAAAAAATATACGATCTCCGTTAATAAACAAAAAACAGTTGGTAGTCCATGGCAAGAGAGAAGTTTTGTTAAAATTTCTCATCACTAAAAGGTTGAGAACTACTGATCTATGGTATTAAAACATATATTTACAGACTCCTCAGGTCTATTGTGAAATACAAAGATGTCTAAATTTTATTTTTCTATGTACCGTTTTTAGTTCAGCACGCCACCGTTAGGTTAGGTTAAAAAAACACTTGTTTTGCGTGGGCAGTTTTTTGCTATATTATAAATCAGAGGTTCCCAAACTTATTTCGTCTAACACCCACTTTAAAAATAAGTTATTTTGTAGCACTTTACCTTAAAAACCTCAATAACATTTAGTCTCTCCTGGAGTTTAATTAAACCCTTACCGGTCCCCTCTAGGCCTCTAGCGCCCACTTTGGGAAATACTGTTATAAATGGACGAACGGATGGTCTCATTTGGTTTAGTTGAGGTGTTTATATCGAAAATTGTAATTTAATTTTTAGAATAGCACCGATCAACCAAAGGAAAATGTGCCAGTAGACGGTGCTTCGACTAGTTCTTTGCCAGCAAGCGTGGACGCACAGCTGCAACAGTTATGCGCCACTCTCAACAGCAGGACTTCCTCACCAGCGCAGAGGTTACGGAGGCAGAAGGAGTTATTACTTCATCCTGTCAGTCATGGTGAGACATACTATTTAATGAGCATGATGTCAGATTTTGAAATTGCTTTCTATAATCCAGGTACGCGTCTAATATCGTCGAAAAACACAATATTTCAGTAACAAACTAAGTTTATGGAAATAGGAATAATTATTACCGCTTTAAAAAAAACAAAACACGGTCGAAACAATCCAATAATATTATACTGCCTCGTGTTCGCCTAAGAAATTTCTTGACATCTCAGAGACGTCATTGTATGTTAGGGGGTAAAAATATTATTATTGATTTCAGTTGCAGAAACTGAATCGATGATAGGGTCCCAGCCGAATACTGTTGGTTGGGATGATTCTACTGGATCGCCCATTGAGAAGACGTCTGTGAAGCGTTTCATTGTATCATCTAATGTAGAAGCAAGTATTAGAATGTAGTTTAGTAACTTGTTGTATTGTCTCAATCCTGATACTGGTTAATCACATTTGTTTTAAGAGTGGTAGGCAGACTGATGATGGCATTAGCCCAGTATGTCGTCCTGGGGAAGTACCACCACTTTCAAGCGGAACACCCATGAAGTGACCTAGTCGCGTTTCGGGATCAGCTTGGAAGTAGCCGGGATAACGAGAGAAGTGTGCCCTGTCAATTTGGACAGAGCATATTTGTTCGTCTCCTCAAGCCGGCATAGTGGAGTCGTCTGTTGTCTGTGTCTGTCTGTGGTAACAGTTGTCTCCACTCATGGACTGCACTCTAGCTTAACATCAGGCGGAGTGTGGTCATATGCTGGGCTATCAATAAAAAAAAAACTTCTAATTCGACAGAATCACGAGGAAATTATATCAATGATTCAATCTCTCGGTGGGGAGATCTCGAATAGTGGCGAATCTGATGCTATATCGGAAGTTAGCCACTTATTGTCGGCGGCCGTGGGTCGGTCGGAGAGGTTGTTAGTGTGTCTGGCAGCCGGGAAGTGGGTGTTACACCCGTCCTATATTCTGCAGTCGCATAAGGCTGGACGATTTCTTAATGTACGTATTCATAATAATAAATCCTTTATTACTTTTTTTTAAATACTACAATTTAACCAATAAGAAACAAATTTAGACCAGTTGGAGGTCTTATCACTAAAAGTTATTTCTTCCTGATAACTAATTGTCATAGGAGAAGCAGTGTTAGTATTGAGCAATGCAATTTAAATATATAAAATACATAAATATAAGTAAAATAAATATATAATGAATTTATACACATACTAGCTTTTACCCGCGGTCTCGCTCGTATTTAAGTCATTAAATAAGTATCAGAGATCATACTAACCATAGTCAATTGGAAACTATAGTAAAATATATATATATTTTTTAAATAAAAAGTATCCTATGTTACTTCTAGCACCTCCAAAAATATGTGTACAAAGTTTCATGATGATCGGTTAAGTAGTTGTTGCGTGAAAACGTAACAAACTAACTAACATTCACATTCATAATATTAGTAGGGATATACAAATATTATTCAGAAGGAGAGAGAATAAATATTTATTATGTATTAATTTTTTTTGTAGTCAATTTGTGATTTTATTAAACGTATTACTCTTTAGGAAGAAGAATTCGAATGGGGCAATGCGTTGGCGCGTTGTCTTCCTTCTTTATCGTCGAACGAGCGCGAGTTAGCAGACGCGGTACATCGTTGGCGGACTGCCACCCAGCGGGGAGAGAATGGTCCCTACCATGGTGTTGCTGCAATATTACACGTGCTTGGAGAAAAGAGGAAGATGCTAGCCAAGTTATTGAAGGCTGGTGGTGGAGTTTTTGTTGATGTTATGTGAGTTTTTTTGTTTTGTCATGCAACTGAGTATTAGGACATGTTTTATCTTGTCTGTTTTATTTGATGTATTTTTCCCATGTTTCAGGCCACCCTATAGTAAAGAAGATTTATCCGATGTCACTGTATGCTTTGCTGATACACGTCGTTGTCCATTTTCCGAGAGTGATGCGAAGCTGTTACGTTCTCTGTTCATTCCTGTTTGTCCTCCCGTTCTGTTAAGTAACTATCTCACTGACAAAGTGGCTCCCGTACCTGCAGAACATTGTTTACCTGATTTTAAAGTTTAGGTATGAAGTGATGACGTGGCGTTCGGTGGACTAGACATATTTGAAATAGTTTTTTGACAGTTCAATTTAGTGATGGCGCAATGATCGATAGAAATGGTTGTCGATAAACAGTACGGGGTGGGGCACGGGAATCTCCCACTTTAGAAAAATCACAGTGTTGTCTGCTAGTGTTTCAGATCGGAAAATAATTTTGTCTTGGGTGTGTACATAAGGTTCCAATACTAGCGGACGACGACACTGGGATCTTTTGAAAAGTGGGAGATTCCCATGCCCCACTCTGTAAAATAATTAAATGTTGATTATTATAATTATTATATCAAATTTGAATTTATTTGTTGTTTTATTTTTTCCTATTACAACTCCAGCCAGTACTTTCGAGAATTAGTAGATCTTTTATTGCTGTTGTTTCTTTATTATAATATAATGATCGTTTTTCTGAACTATGGTTTACTCAAATTCTATTTTGTGATGATAATATATAAAAAAAATATGTCCATTTAATTACCCTGTGGATTAGGAGTTTAAATTAAAAATGATATAATTGTAAAAATACAAATATCTTAACTATTGGTCACGACTTCTAATAGCTCTAGAAAACTATAATAGAATTGAAAGGAAAAACCTTATTGCATCGTATATTTTGCGTAAATATTTCAAAAAATAGATAATCTATATACAATTTTAATGGATTTCTTTCATTGGACGTTATGATAACCGTGCGGTTTTTAGAAACTGAAAAACAAAAACTCGCAGTCGTTTCATAAGGATAGAGCATGTGAACTGTTCGACGTGTTCGAGCCTTTTTTGAAATCAACCGCGCCCCGCATGCGGTAACTAAATCCCAGTGTGAACGTGTCAGTACCTACATGTAAAAACTAGTTAAACATTTCTTAATAATTACCACAGAGATATTCAATTTATAGGTGATGTAAAAAAATATTTGCTAATGAAAATTACAAAATAAAACATTGATTATTATTGTGTATAAAAACAAACGGAATTTATTTCATGTTAATTGTATTAGTGTGTTTGTAAGGATGTGGGTCACGTTAATTTGTTTACTAGGCGCTTATGTGAGTACATAGAAATAGGGGAATGAACGATTACTGCAGAATCTGTTCTCCCAAAATCTGAGAGACGTTTGATATAAATTTAAGTCCTCAGGTAGGTTGGTATATTTCAATCACATGTGTTAATTTCAATGTTCTTTTCAGCATGCATCAAGCGGATGTCTTCTATCAAGTGGGCCCACAATAATTGAACTGCCTGCATTCCCACCACCACCGGCTTGCCCACCTGCACCTGCTAGCCCTATTTGCCTTCCTTATCCACCAGTATCTCTTCCATCTGCACTCCCACCACCTGCAGCTGTTTACATGCATCCTCTCCCAGCTCCCCTTCCACCACCTGCAATTGCTTGCTTGCCTCCACTTCCAGCTCCCCTCCCAGCACCTGCTACTGTTTGCTTACCGCCTCTTCCAGCTGCTCTCCCACCACCTGCAATTGCTTGCTTGCCACCACTTCCGGCTCCACTCCCAGCACCTGCTACTGTTTGCTTACCGCCTCTTCCAGCTGCTCTCCCACCACCTGCAATTGCTTGCTTGCCACCACTTCCAGCTCCCCTCCCAGCACCTGCTACTGTTTGCTTACCGCCTCTTCCAGCTGCTCTTCCACCACCCGCAATTGCATGCTTTCCCCCTCTTCCAGCTCCCCTCCCACCACCTGCAGCTGTATGCTTACCGCCTCTTCCAGCTGCTCTCCCACCACCTGCAGCTGTTTGCTTGCCACCTCTTCCAGCTGTCCTCCCACCACCTGCAGCTGTTTGCTTGCCACCTTTTTCAGCTGTCCTCCCACCACCTGCAGTTGCATGCCTGCCGCCTGTAATTCCTATTCCGTGTAAGCCTTCGCCACCTCCAATGGTCATTGAGGAATGCCTAGCAAATAATTACTGCGGAAGCTCATACGGTCTAGTGCCGCTACCTTATAACTACTTCCCAGAACCCTCACCCTTTTTACATCCTACTTTCACCATGTGTTAGAATGCCAGATATTGTCAGACCACGTGTGACGCATACAGTATGTGACGACTGTATTAAATCGCTTCTAACAGTTTCATAAGTATATTTACAAAATATACTTACCATTGTTACTAAACGTAAATAATAAATATATATTATTATTAATCTTTTTTGTTTTATTTACTAATAAAAATAACGTTATTGCTAATACAATAGGTCTTGTGTAAGACGCGGGGAGGGGGGTGTTGGACAATTTGGTCGCGACAACGGCATCCTGCTCCTTTAGACTATACTCAAAGTGTGCTTTGTGGAGACCCCACGAGAATACTAGTAGTAATGAGAAAAAATACACCTCTTCTATCAATAAGTCTTCATCTCTCTTCGATCAAACCTAATATCAAACGATTGATGAAAAATAAGAAACAGTTTCATACATCCAATTAGATTTTTTTTCTTTTACTATACTATTATTGTATACACTTATATTGTAACATTATTATTATTAAACTATAATAACAATAATTAAAGATAGCACGTAACTTTTTCTTTTATTTTGGGGTTCCGTCAAAAATTTCGCTTTTCAAAAAGGTTCTGCCACCAAAAAAAGTTTGGGAACCGTTGCTTGAGACAATGTTCCTCTAGGTAGTTGTATCGTCCAACAGTACATAATGTTATACAATAGGTTATTTGTGTTAATAGAAGAATTGTCCTAAATTTAGGCCATGGCCAAAATAATACAAGCGTTCCATGACACTACAAAGTAATAAGTCACGTAAGCTATTTTTAGGTCATAATAACTTTATTACTCCTAATTGATTATCCAAATTTAAAGGATTTTTAAGGCCCATATTTAAATAAATAATAGGAGCTATTGGTATCTAACGATAGCTTAGATTTTAGCTTATAAATTGATTACAAATAATTGCGAGACGCGTCGAATCAAATTTATCATAATAAACGTCAATCAGAAAGACATTTAGATTAAAAAAAAATGCTTTATCATCTAGTAAAATGATTAGTCATTTTACGTTACTAGGGTCAAAATGTTATTTACGTATTTTTATAAATAACTAAACTTTGATCTTAATAGTACTGTATATGCCTGATGGTTTAGTACGATCGAATTGACTCCAAAACGTGGATTTATATATTTAAAAAAGTGAAACAAAATAATAATAATTTATTTTCATCACTCTTTGCACGCAAAATAAATATCTTGTACAGTAACAATGACTATTCATTCATTGGACTGTTTCAGATAACTATTAGGTCTTATCTACATTGATGATGTGAATTTTATTTATTTATTTAGACATACACAAAACAAACAGTTAACAAACCAACACATGAAAGTAACAACTACACTAGACTAGAGAAATAAAGCTAAGTTTGGTAACCTAATAGTTGTGATAAACATTTGAAGAAAACTATATACATTATGATTAAATACGAACGCCAGTCTGCTGCTCGAACATCGAGTGTTATAGGAAAGCCAAATCTTGAATTTATATTTAATTTATATTTATTATTAATTTATCTTGTTTTATATCTTTTTAAAATTGAATTCAATTTTAATATCTGAGGTTATGCGCGAACTTGAGTTTAGTAAATTAAATACCTTAAAATTTAATTGAAATATAAATAAATAATGTATCGTTGGTAGAATCTACAAAATAACAATTTTACAGGAGCGATTTAAAGTTGTTATTATTAATAGTTGAAATGTCTATAGTTACCTATTGTATGTGATGAAAACCTAATACAATTTAAAAATAAATTAAAAACATATTTGATTTTAAAATGCTTTTATTCAATTGACGAATACCTCAATGATTCGAAACAGTAAATGTAATTTAGTTTATTAATTGAAATTGTTTATTATTATTATTGTATTATTATATTGCTGTGCCCTGACCGGATGTCACATTGACATTAAACTGTACTGACATCTTAATTATTATAATTGTGACATGCAATAAAGATATTTGAATTTAAATTAGTTTGTGTAATTTCCTCATTGTTGTATCTCAGAAATCATTGAGAAAATGTTAATTATTTTTTCATTAGTTTGAGAATTATATTTTGAAATTAATTAATGAATTAACAAAAAAAAACTATAATAATAAAAAAAGTAATTTTACAATGTTCCATGTTTGTTTAGAGCTCTGATCTCGTCGTTTTGAATGTCCGAGTTAATGTTACGATTTCCGTAATGAGTAACTAACTTTATAAATGACAGCGGTCAGTCGTTATTTGAATTGTGACCGAATAGGCCGTAAATTGTCTTATTTTATCTGTAAGTTTAATTTATACTGACACAAAACTAATTTCCTTATTTACATTTTTAACTACATTATTAATTACACTTAAATAAATATTATTTAAAAATAAAAACAAAAGCGGGTATTTCATTCGTTAATTTTGAAATATAATTAGTTAAAAACGCACATCGAGAAACAAGTGAACAAAGACCCCGAAATTAAATAGTTACGATTTTTTTTCCTTACATTCAAAATATATATTCGATATTAAAGGAATAAAATTTATTAATAGAATAATAACAATTTCATTCAATGTCATAGCTATGTTTGCTTTTGTCGTTAGTAGATATAATTCTTAAGTTATTTTATAAAAACTTCAAGCTAAAATATCAATATAAAATGATTCTTGTTTATTACAGTAAAAATGCCGTTTGAAAGAAACTGGAATGGTTGTAAAGTCTATGATAAATGGGTGGAGGGTGACGTCACATGGGTCATTCAGGACCTCGACCCTGAAGATGATGATCTTGCAGTGCGTTTATACATAGAACACTTTATTGAAGACGAAATTATGTGTTGCAGAGTCGGTAAGAATTTGTTTTGCATAAAGTACTGCCCCGCTTTACGCGAGGGATACGTTCCGAAAAAAATCGCGTTAACTGAAATTCTCGCGACCATAGAGAAGTTGATGACTACATTATGTTTATACGCACTCTTTCGCGTAATATAATAATAAATTTGAATTTCGCGTTATAGTGAAACCGCGCATAACGGATCGCGTAAAGCGGGGTATTACTGCATACAATTTATGTTTATGTATGTATTATATATTGTAAAAAGAGACCAATGACGTGAGAGGAATTTAGTTGTTATAGGTATATATACTAGAGATCAGCCATTCTCAAAGTGGTGTTCCGCGGAACCCTAGGGCTAAAAAACTGCAAAAAGTACCTACCAAAGGGAGATTATAAGGTTACATCTAAATATTCCAACTAAATATTACATTGCAATATGATTATTCATAAATACATATAAATCAGTTTTTTATAATTATATTAAGGCTTTTTCCTTCGCCAAAAAAGTTTGAGAACGTACTAGATGGGCTGTAAAGTTCCGGGTCTTTCATATAGATGGTGCTATAATCGCAAAATTAGCCATACTAAAGTAAAGAGCAACTATTTTAGCAGAGCTTGATAAATCTTATTATTTGGAGGGAATTAAAATATTGGAGGATCGTTCGATTCGATTCGATTTTCTTAGGCTCGATATTTTCAGCCCATGTGGTAGTTTTCACGGGCTTTAATTTGGTTTATTAGTTAAAACTTAACATGAACGACTATTTGACAGGAATGAGTAAAACTGAGGTCAACAGGAATGCGATAGGAAACTTCTGGAAGAGCTGCGTTTCAACCAGAACAAGTTTGGCTTGTTACAGACACCATAATGGAGAGAAAGAATTAGCTGCCATGAATATTTGCTCTGTGAAAAGTATTGATGATCCAGCTTATGATCTTTCTAAGGTTAATAAACTTAATACTAGAGATAAAAATATAACTGACTTTTTATTATTTGTAATGTTTAATTAAATTCGTCAACTGATAACCTACATACCAAAGTACTCCGTATACAAGATACATTTGCATGGATTCGCGTTTTGGTAATAGGTTTAATGAAATAAAATCTCTAACTGTTTTCAAAAAATCAATTTGTAACACTACAACAATTTTAACTAATGGCAACACTGGGTTTTCCGGAAGTGGTGGCGGGATCGGCCATCTTGTTTTTTGTCTTCCTTTAGGAGTGCTATAATTGTTTTACACTGTACAATATTTACATGCTTGTTAATATTTATTTAATAAAACAATTGTTTTACAAATTGAACTCTTAGAACATTGATACTAGAAAACGTGTTCGAACGATTCGCAGTAGTTTCTCATCTGTCAATGTTCTCTGAATGCTAAACTGAACTCTGAATTTCTGAATTTAGAGGATAAGTTGAATTTAAAAAGCAATAATAATTGATCTTTATTTCAGGCTGAAAGTGAAGCAATGCGCAGTGTCATCGGCAGTTTGGTGTATGTTGAAGAAAAAATCGACGTATTTAAAACTTTAGGTGTTACGCAGTATTTGAGCGGCGCTGGGTTATTAGTACTGCGAAAGTACAGAGGATTGAAGTTGGGAGCTAGAGTTTTAAATGCTAGGTTTGCTATAATTTAATGTAAATGTTATATATTTGTTAGTAAAGTGGATGGTATTGTGGTGTTTTTATCGTGATATACAGTACACAGAAAAGAGTATCTTAGTATGAAGTCAGCACATGAATTTGTATTGAAATTAAAATATCTTCATTGCATGTAACAATTAGTTCAGAGATATCAATGCGATACCCTGTCAGGGGGTAGCAATAAAATGTACAAAAAATACGTAGTCTTGAAAGCTAGTTTCATTGTTTCAGAGAGCCGATGTGCAAACAGTTAGGTATAAAAGCAACGGCGACTCTCTTCAGCGGTCCAGCGTCGCAGAAATCTGCAGCGAATTGTGGCTTTTACGATTTACTCGATATTTCATTCGCGGAGTTGGGAGAAGCTGGTTTTTATTCTCCCGGTGATCAGAGTATCAGAGTTAAAGTTATGGCTAAAATATATTATTAATACCACAATAAAGTTGAGGGGGTAAATGACCAATTGAATTTCGAATCTCTTCTCTGCTTTGACAGATGATAGTTCTAAACGTTTATAATATACCTTTTTTTTATATAAATTATTAGTTTTACCTACATACCTATATATGCAAGAGTTATTTATAGATATTCTTATTATAAAGGAACTGATAAAACATTGTTAGTTAGTTATCAGTGTTAGAGCAGTGATAACGTTTTTTAAATTCTTCGACATTAAAAAACATGTGAGTTTTAATTTATTTTATATTTATTTCGTTCTTCTACACGTCTTTTGCTAACGACTTTAATTTTTTTAAAGTTAATATCTGTGCTGCTAGGGATTTTAAATCGTAAGTTTATTTCTGTCATTTATACTTAGTTCCAAATTTGAATATTTTAAAATAAATGTTGTATGTTTTTTCAATTGTTTTTTTTTTAAATACAATATGAGTATAGTTTATTTATTATCTACAACGGTTAATTTGAGCTCAAGTCAAGTTATAAATAGCTCAAGTAAACGTTTAATAAGAATCTCATTAGTATTTTGGAGAATTCACGACCACTAAAATCTACAAATTATATTAGTAAATATTAATATAGTTATTGCAGTAATAATGCCTTGGGAACGTAAATTCAACGGTTGCAACGTTTATGACAAATGGGAGGACGCTGATGCGATTTGGACTATTGAGGATTTGGATCCTAAAGATGACGACCATGTTGCTGATCTGTTTCTCAAATACTTCGTGCATGATGAAACTTTTTGTAAAAGACTTGGTAATTCATTTTCTTTCTTCGTGATACACTATGAACCCTGGGTGATGACCCTTGGGTATCACTTAGCCGCGTTTCGGAATCAGTTTGGGTTAATACTATTCCTATCAGTAGGCTTATCACGAATTTTAGTCTGGCTTTCGAACCGAGTTCGCTTCAAGCGATTTGTATGGAAATTTGAGCAGCGCCACCGCGTGCGGATTTGGAACTACAATATTTTAGATACTTTTTGTTAATTTTCGAACGTCTCGATCTTTCGTTCATTTGATAGATTGCTGGTGCTCGTTAGTCGTTAGTAAAAATTCATGATCCCGATTGCTAACGGATCCGTTTTACTTGTGACAGCTCTATTCGAAAGCCAGAGTAAATTCGTGATAAGCCTACAGATATATCAGGCATTTTCGACAAAATAATTTCTCTGTTAATAAACAGATGTAACTAAAGATCCTCAAACACTGGAAGGCATGAGAGAATTCTGGCAGAAGACAATGACAACACGGGTTAGTCTTGCATGTTACTACCATCAGGGAGGAACGAGAGAGATTGCTGCTATTAACATTTGTGCACCAAAAGCTATTGATGATCCACCTGAAGATTCGATACTTGAGGTTAATGATTTATTTATTAGTATTGGAAGTTTTGGACAATTCTAGTTTAGTTTAGATCAGACATTCTCAAAGTGTGTTCCGCGGAACCCTAGGGCTAAAATACTGCAAAAAATATCTACCAAAGGGAGATTATAAGGTTACATCTAAATATTCCAACTAAATATTACATTGCAATATGATTATTCATAAATACATATAAATCAGTTTTTTATAATTATATTAAGGCTTTTTCCTTCGCTAAAAAAGTTTGAGAAGAGAGATATAAAAAAATATCTTTACTATTCGGGTATTACACCACCTTCCCCTATATACAGTGCAACCTTGATATAACGATACTAAGGGAATCAGAAAATAATTCGTTGTATCAAGTAATTTGTTACAATGAGGTTCGTTATACAGAGGTTAGGTTGGTCTACGATTCGTTTTAACAAGGTTAAAAAAAATATTAGTCTCAGCTTTACGTAGGTATTAATCTGCTTTCCCTGTTATAGCGAACGATTTCGTTGAATAGAGGTAAATAATACTTTCTTTTTATTTTTTGCAAAGATTGAAAATTCGTTATAAAAAAGTTTTTAACAAATGTATTCGTAATGTAAAGGTATATTTTGCATTAGCTCTTACGGGCAGTTCTATGGGATTTAAATTCGTTAAATTCGTTTAACCGAGGAAATTGTTATATTGAGGGTATATATATGTATATTGTTATATATATTAAAGTTACTATTTATAATGTTCGAGAAAAAATTAGTTTAACTTAGTTGTCAAATGAATTAAGATCGAAAACATAATTTAATAATTTTAGGCTGAAAACCGAGCATTGATGATGGTAATAAACACAGTAGATTATATTGAGAAGAAAGCTGATGTTTTTAATGTTCTTGGCGTCAACGTTTTTCTTACTGGAGCTGGTCTGCTTGTGGTTCCTAAGTTTAGAGGAGCAAAGCTTGGAGCACGAGTTTTGAATGCAAGGTTTGTATACATGTTAGAGATGTGCCGAATATGATTTTGGCCGACTATCCGGTCAAGCCGATTACTGTTTAGGGGAATCCCGTGACGTTTCTCGCAAGGCTTTATAAACTTGAAGAAAGTTAATATAAAATAAACAACCGTAGTTTCAAATATCATCACGCAGTATTCCAATATATGACATTAGATATTGTTATTTTGTTTTTTAATTAAGATATTAGTTTTGTTTGATAAATGTCATAGATATATTTTCTTTGCAAGGAAGTAACACATACTTTTTATTGAGAAATAGACACAAAGAAGCCGGATAGTCGGCGCTTTTTATCGATTAGTCGCCGACTACGATATTGGCCGGATAGTTGGCTTTACCGACTAGTCGGAACATCTCTAATACATATGAAATAGTATAGGGGAGGATGAGGTAAATTGGGATAGCTTATTAAAAAAAAGATTTTTTTCTACTTTCAGGGAACCAATGTGTAAATTATTAGGTTTAAAAGGGACATCGACTTTGTTCACCGGAATTGCGTCGCAAAAATTAGCAATACAGGCTGGGTTTACAACAGTTGTCGATCTGTCATTCGGTGAATTAGCCGAAGCCGGTTTAGTATTTCCCGGTGATCCGACGCCCAGAATTAAATTAATGATCAAGAAATATTATTAATTAGTTAATAAACTTTTGTTTTATTTATTTATTCTCTACAAAATTGTAATAATACAATTCATTATAAAAAGGACTATTATTATAAACAAAATAAAGTTGATGAAGGAAAATAATCTCCACCAACATGCAATAACTTGTCTCTACTCGTTTCGCCACTTCACGCGACATCATCAGTGGGCTCTTATCACGAGTTTTAGTCTGGCTTTCGAACCGAGTTCGCCTCAAGCGATTTGTATGGAAATTTGAGCAGCGCCACCGCGTGCGGATTTGGAACTACAATATTTTAGATACTTTTTGTTAATTTTCGAACGTCTCGATCTTTCGTTCATTTGATAGATTGCTGGTGCTCGTTAGCCGTTAGTAAAAATTCATGATCCCGATTGGTAACGGATCCGTTTTACTTGTGACAGCTCGATTCGAAAGCCAGACTAAATTCGTGATAAGCCCACAGGATACGTTTTCTTGAGTATAGAAGACCTAATGTAGCGGGAATTATAAGCAAAATAATTTTAAATAATTTCCTTTAATATGGATTTCCGCAAAGTAACGCCTGAAACAATTAATTATAGAAAAGACAGAGCATACGTGTATATTTGAATTTAATCTAAACATAATTACAATTAAGTGTGTTAATACGTAGATAACAAATGCTAGTTACTTATCATTTTCTGTGTCGAAACGTTACCTGCTGTATTTATTTATTTTTATGTAAGTTTTAATATATTGTATATATTATATATTAATAAATTATTGTCTTTAGTGGTGGAGTGGTAAAGTCCTGTGTTTTGTAGTGGTTATAAATAGTTATATTTGTGTATAGTCACCTACATGTGGCTTGGTATTATGTCTATTTTTATTAATTAGTAAGTCACTTAAAGTTTATCTAATTAGTCAATTATAACCTCAGATATAGTGATATTTGTTGCTGTAAGTAATTCTTTATAGTATTTTCTAGCTTTCTATTGTTCAATTCGAGATGTTATTCATTTTTCTATATATATATAGAGTACATAACCTAATTCAAGGTCTGAGGTCCGAATTCAGAAACGACACACAAGCGACGAATGTAGTGAAAGATTGTTTTTTGTTTTGTATCGGTACAAGCTACGTACTTGGGCATAGATCCTACTCCTAAGTTATGATATAGTCATAATTTATATATTTATCTATATATATAACTCAAAGGTGACTGACTGACTTAGTGATCTATCAACGCACAGCCCAAACCATTGGACGGATCGGGCTGAAATTTGGCATACAGGTAGATGTTATGACGTAGGCATCCGCTAAGAAAGGATTTTGATCAATTCTGCCCCCAAGGGGATAAAATAGGGGATGAAAGTTTGTATAAATCTTATTAGATTTATTTCATTCATTATTACGCAGACGTAGTTGCGGGCAACAGCTAGTTTACATATATAATATACATGGGCGTAACCAGCCATGGGCTCAGGGTGGGGCAGCAGTCTAAAATAAGTAGTATGTAACTAGCAAACTATACCCGCGGTCTTAGCCCGGTTAATTTTTTTTTATGTCGATTGACGACTGTCGAGTGTGAACTTTCTTACGAATATTAAGTATTGTAAGTACCTAGGTAATTAAGTTTTTTAGCTTTGATTAGATACATTACAAGTCAGAGCCGGGGTGGGACAAGCGTCCCACCCTGCCCCACCTTGGCTACGCCTATGATAACATATGATGCAAAGTCTTAGAGTTCAATCAAATACAGATTCAAAGTTCGGATAATGTTTATCATTACTCATTACTGATAAGGTATGTTATCAAATAAATCTCACTTTATCAAATATAGTTGCAATTGATGATGAAACGCCTACGTTGATAGCTTTTTGATTCACTTTATATAAATACTTTGATTAATTATTGCAAAGTCAGATAAATGCCAATGCTTCTACTATTAAACTTGTTTATTTGTAGGAAATTAATTTTGCTTATAATTTCCGCTGCATTAGGTAGATGAAGGAAAATAACCTCCACCAACTTGCAATAACTTGTCTCGACGCGTTTCGACACTTCACGTATCCTGATGATGCCACGTTAAGTGGCGAAACGCGTCGAGACAAGTTATTGAATGTTGGTGGAGGTTATTTTCCTTCATCGACCTAATTAGCGGGAATTATAAGCAAAATAATTTCCTTTAATATGAATTTCCGCAATGTAACGCTTTAAACAACCAATTGTTTATTTGTAATTAATTATTGAAAATAAAATAGGCAATAAAAATATATTATCACTAAACTGTAGTTCAATATAAAATTAAAAAATAAATTTTACTGTACATATGTACACCACTTTCCCGTAGAGCAGGCGTCGGCAGACTTATCAACCAGATGAGCCGAATATTAAGTTTGTAGATTTTCCCATGCCTTCAGAGAGCCGCAACATGAACTTTATTATATACTATTGTATTGTAAGAAGAGCCAGATAATCCTATGGCAAGAGCCGCGGACTGCCGACCCCTGCCCTAGAGTTACGTAGATATTTAAATCCTATAAATAAAAAATGCAAGTTAACATGACCAAGTCTATCTCTCAATTTTCATTCTTATCTTACCAGTCATTCTGTTTATTATTTGCAATATCACGGCTACTATGTAAATTAGCAATTAATTATTGTAATATAGCTAATCGAGTCGATAATAGCACTTTAATAGAAATTAACGCCTGAACTTTTTATATATGCAAATATTGTTATAGTATTTTAGTTGCTATTGTTTTTTTGTAGGCGCTTTTACACAATGCCATATGAACGTAAATGGTCTGGCTGTAAGATTTACTCCAAATGGGTAACAGATGATGGCGTGACGTGGACTGTAGAGGATTTGGCGCCAGAAGATGATGAAAAAGCAGTACAATTAATGACGACAATATTTATTAACGATGAACCTATGTTTAGTAGACTTGGTAAATTTTAAATCTTTTAAAAACTGACTCTGCAAATAAATGTGTATTTATTTTTTATTATATTTTACAGGTATAAGCAAAGATGAAGCGAGTTTGACAGGGGCAGCTATGTTTTGGGCAAAATTAATTTCTCAAAGAACTAGTGTAGCTTGCTATCGACATTCGAATGGGTTGAAAGAAATCGCTGCTATGAATATATGTCCTGTTGTTTCCATAGATGATCCAGAACTGGAAATACCTGAGGTAATGTTTGGAGTCAAAAGGGTTGCATTTTAGATAGTATAAGAGACAATGTTAATGTCTAATAAAACTAGGGCCAAAGATTGTTATAGGTTCTGACTTCATATCATAGCTTGTAAATGACTTAAATATGTAATGTAAGTATATGGACCAATTAGTATAAACAATTTTTTTAATAGTACACAGTAGCGTAGCTAGGTAACCAAAGGCCCTGGGGTAAGAAATAAACTAGGGCCCCAACTCAGGGGAGTTCCCGCAAGTTTCAAACAAGATTTTAAATAAGTTGCCATTATTAAGGTCGCGTTACTGGAATCTGGTTTATTTATATTCCGAATGTGGGAAAAAAAAACTCACTAGTTCAATTTATAGTTTGTACGTCAAGGTCCGAGAGGCCACCTGGGCTTGGGGGCCTCAGGGCTCTGCCCCGTCTAGCCCCTTAGTAATTACGTCAATGATTGTATATTTATTTCAGGAGGCTCCAATTACAATTAAATGTCTAGTTGGAAGTATGAAGTACTTGGAAAGTTTAGTTGAAATACATGAAATATTGGGTACTGATCAGTATTTGAGTGGGGCGGGTTTGTTGGTTGTTCCGAAGTATCGTGGTGCGAGGATTGGTGCTAAAGTCTTATCTGCTAGGTCTGTTATTAATTATCAATACTTATATTAGCATGAAACTCTTTCCTCTTCTTCTTCTTCTTTTATTATTAATGATCTCAAATGTTTAATGTAGATAATTCTGACGATGTCGAGTATTCAGGCAAATTTTTAACAAGAAACTATACAATTATAATATACACGTCATAAAACTCCAAAATTTCGACATCACTTTTGCAATATATAGTGTTTTTTTTTGTTATAATTTTTATAGTCTCGCAACTCCTTCTTTTCTCCATAGCCTTTGACATTTAGGAAATCCTGCCAACGGTTATACATATTTAAAAATTAAGAAATATCTATATGATCCTTATTGTAAGATATGCGCATATATGCTTGACAGCTGACTGAGAAATACCCTCAATATTACACAATAATGTTTGATTAAATTACTTAATTATAAAAACTAAGTTTCACTTGTTTCAGAGAATTCTTATGTCGAGAATTGGGAATCAAAGCTACGGCAACACTGTTCACAGGTCCCGCTTCACAAAAATCCGCTTTAAATTCTGGTTTTACGCCAATTTTCGAGCGAACTTTCGCTGAATTGGCTGAAGTCGGATATTACTTTCCTGGTGATCAAAGTAAAACTATTAGGATGATGTATAAAATATATAATTTTAATGATGAACGTCCGACCAATAGGAATTCCAATCTTTAAGATTGGAATTATGAATATATGTCAATGAACATTGTATGTTTGATGTTGTATCTACGACAATGACAAAGTAACTATTGATTAAAACTCAACTGATGATTACTTCCCTACTAAAAATTTAAATACTAAACCTTACTGGATGTCATAATTTTTTTGATGTAACATATAATAAAATTATCTAACAAAAGCTGTATATTTCATTTAAAACCTAATATTCAGTGGCGTGCCCCAAGGCCCCTCGAACCCTGATGTACAAACTATAAACTGAACTAGTAAATTTTTTTCCCACATTCGGAATATAAATAAACCAGATTCCAGGAACGCGACTTTAATAATGGCAACTTATTTAAAAAATACAGGGGAATTCCCGACAAGTCTCGAACATTGTTAGTTTGGTATATAGTTTAGTTGGGGCCCTAGTTTATTTTTTGCCCCAGGGCCTTTGGTTACCTAGCTACGCCACTGCTAACATTCCATAAATTACTTCTATAATTTGAAAATATGGGTATGCAGATAAATAAACCATATTGACGGAGCACAATCTTCTTGTTATATGCAGTCACTACTAAGCCAATTTCGAATCAATACTAGGAAAATGCTAGTACTAACCCCACGACGGCATTAGTCTACCACTAAAATGAATTAAAAACCTAATGTTCTGTCTGGCCCATAGAGGAAATCGTTGAATATTGACGGCTATCTGAAACTAAAAATGGTGAGAGGGGATAACTGAATGCTCATCAGTGATAAAATTAAACACAGCTGTGTGAGTCGTGTTGTTTTTGTTGATAATTAAATTGCATCTTAGTAGTTTCAATTTCAATCTTAAATTAAAGGTAAGTTTATTGTACATAATGTAATGTTCGTTTTAATATTTTTTTTGTTAAAATAGCTTCAAAATACAATTCTCCATCGCATGAACAAAAAAAAAAAACAAGCATTTTCTCAATGGTTTCTGAGATACTCAATACAACAACGAAGAATCTACACAAACAAAAGAAGCACAATAACAACATTTGCGATGCGAAAATTGCGATTTTGTAGATCCTACAAGATTAATAGGGCCCCACGATATCTTATTACTATTTAATTTTAAACTAATTATATTATATTATATTATATTATATTATATTATATTATATTATATTATATTATATTATATTATATTATATTATATTATATTATATTATATTATATTATATTATATTATATTATCTAAAGTAATCGCGGACAGCACAGACAGGACCTCAAATTGGGGCTGACAGAAGATATCCATGATAAATTATTTTAATGAAATTAGTCATAAATATTTAAAAATAGCTAATAGTATATTTGCGTAAGATAAGTAATGATGTGATAAGTATAGATAAAAGGATAAGATACAGACAATAATTATAAATTTTATTGTTTTACAATAACCTTTAACACAAATAAAGCTTAGTGGGAAGCGGATGTTATTTGCAATATTAAACGATCGTGGCCTAGTGGTTGAGGGTGTCAACTCGCGGTCGAAAGAGTCTGTGTTCGAATCTCTCAAAAAATTAAAACGGTTTCAATATAACTTTGTTATATGCATGTGTTTAACTGTATATTATTTTACAGAAAACAGTTTTAACATCACCAAAATTTGGTCGTTTATATATGGTTTACTTTATTTCAAATTCCAGTAATATGCCTTGGGTACGCAAATGTGGAGGGGGCAATGTGTATTCTAAGTGGGAGGCAGATGGTGCAACTTGGACTGTTGAGGATTTAGAAGAAAACATATTTGATAACGTCATTGACTTGATGGTCAAGTATTTTTTGCCTGAAGCCCCAATGGCTATGAGAATTGGTCAGTTTTTATGACTCAGCATTTATGTAATGTTTTGTTTTTATGTACACACGTCAATTTTGTAAATGGATACAGTTTTTGTAGGTATATAAGCGATAGAAAGATATCTGCATTCCTTTCACACACACACAAGTTTTAACTTCTACAAATGAACGCAGGCGACACGATAGTAATATAGTTATCTCTTTCTAATGATTGTTTCTTCCAGTCCAAAGTCCAATCTGTATCCATTTGAAGTTTGTCGACTGTGCTTTAGATGGTTTAAATGTTTCAGATTTCCACAAAGACGCAAAGAATGTCGAAGGTGTTAGAAAATTTCTAATGTTCGCCTTATCTCATAGGACAAGTCTTGTTTGTTATCGGCATTATCAAGATCGGAGAACAATTGTAGCTGTCAATGTGTGCCCAGTTAAATGTGTCGATGATAAGGAATTTGATTTATCTCAGGTAGTAATAGTAATAATTGCTAATAGTGAACCTCTCCGCTATTTTTGCTAGTTACCATGTTAGAAAAAAAATACACAATCCTCCCTACTTTATAAACGTATATGTGAGTTTGTTTGTTACGTTTTCACATAACAACTACTCAATCGATCATTATGAAACTTTGTACACATATTTTTGGAGGTATTAGAAGTAACATAGGATACTTTTTATTTTTTAAAAAATATTATTTTTTACTATAGTTTCCAATTGATACAGTTTCAGCTGTTTGGAATTTTTCTATATTTATTTTTATTTCCGTCTGTCATTTTTATATATGCAGTATAAAACTATTTGAATTTTTGAGGTTAGATCATATTGACTCATTTCTATTGAAATTATCTCTGATACTTATTTAATAACTTAAATGAGAGCGAAGCCGCGGGTGAAAGCTAGTACATATATATACAGAGTATTGCAGTTGGAATAATAGTATACTATCAGTATTTTTTTTTAAATATTTATTATTTATTTTGAATTTGGTGCTATTATCTGACAAGAATGAATCAAATCGTGTCTTACTTAAATCTACAAAACTTAAAATTAAAGGAGAGGGAGCCGCTGATGAACCGTCTTGCAGAAATCCCAACACACATCCAATGCCGGTTCAGCCAGAATGGACCAGTATTTTTATAACAAATATTAATAGTTGGTGTTTTTTTAGCTCGAAGGTGATGGTATTCGTTTACAAACCGATACTCTAAACTATATTGATACGTATGTGGATATTTTCGATGCGTTAGACGTGAAGCAATACCTCAGTTGTGCTGGTTTATTGGTTCTACCAGAGTTTAGAGGCGCTAAACTTGGAGCTAAACTTTTAGCTGCTAGGTAAACCTTTTTCTATACATTTTTATTTTATATATAGATATATATACCGGTTTCGATTCTAGAGTAAATATTTGTGCTAAAAAGGGATAAATGTGCGTTATATTGTTGTTCAGCGCCATCTGTAGTCAAGTAGCGGAGTCGTGTTTAATTGAGAAATTTTCTTTACAGAGAACCAATGTGTAAATTGTTAGGAATAAGCGGAACAGCGACACTCTTCACTGGACCTGCTTCGCAAAGCTTAGCAACAAGATGTGGATTTGTAACGCTTTTTGAAAAGTCTTTTGAAGATTTAGCCAAAGCCGGCTTTTATTACCCCGGCGATCAAAGTAAAACTGTGAAAATGATGATTAAAAAATATGATTTTTA
>JAPWLS010000789.1:0-24892 GCA_028551675.1 Tineola bisselliella | reverse complement strand
ATATCATATATTAAAAGTGTATAGGCGCTCCCTTTCATTAAACGGAGTCTCAATGGTCACTGCCAAGAACACCTCAGGTTCTGGTATGTACACAACGGGCGTACTCCTACGTTTATATTTCTGACTCGACGCCTCCTGAGTAGTTGATTCATAAACAATATGAATACAACGTATGTAAAGTACACAGTTTGAAATATAAGCAGAAGTGCAAGACAAGTCGCATGTCGGAGAAAGACACGCCACACTTTTGTTATTATGAAATCAAAAATTTTGCCCGCAATGATGTTAAGCATTATTAAAACCCATATTCCGCACGCATATAGCGCAACATACAGATAGAGGATCAGCTTATCTATGAATGCTAAAACAGTGTTCAGAACCATGTTGTTGTGTGAAGTAGAGCCTTCCAACCATTGCTGACCAAACTGAATCAGCTGAGCGGGAGACGCTCCACGCGAACCGATATCAGCTAGATTATTTTCACTACTAATATGATACCAATTGCTTGGCGGAATAATATCAATAATTTGAGCAAAACGGTTGCTAACGAAAGTTTAAAGTTTATATGCCTCGGTTTGTAGCCAAGATAAAACTATTGTAGAATCAGTGACGGCGCCGCGTATCCCCGACTTGAAGCATCGCAAAAGCCTACCAACTCGCAACCAGTGACACTCGGTAATAACGCGTGTCTCTCAATGTGAAGTTCCGACAATCGTGGTAGTTCCTCGATGAAAGTGAGCCAACGGTCACATACATCAAGAGGTAGCTTTTCATCCCAACCGACGCCAAGTTTCCACAGGTCCTGCATAATACACTTAGCAACGAACGTACAGGGAGCAATAAAACCCACGGGGTCATAAATGGAAGCTAATAATTTCAAAACTGATCGTTTAGTTGTTACGGAATCAGTTTTATTAACGAAAAAATTAAATTCATCACATGAAGGTGCCCACTGCAGTCCTAATATTTTAATTGAAAAGTCACTATTATCGCTTTCAAATGCTATCGGATCTACGCGATAATCTGATGGTACACGCTCTAGCAGATCAACACAATTACTTGACCACTTTTTTAATATAAAACCTCCACACTTTAACAAGTCAATTAGTTGGTTCTGTAATTCCACGGCCTGTGAGAACGTCTCACAAGACCACAACACGTCATCCATATATATACCTTCTCGAATGACACGCGCAGCGGAAGGGAAACGTTCGCCTTCATCGCTGGCTAATTGTAGTAAAGTTCTTATTGCTAAATATGGCGAACAGCTAAGACCGTAAGTCACTGTTTTCAGTTCATATTCTTTTATCGGTTCTTCAGTTGACTCACGAAATAAAATGTGCTGATAAATTGGATCGCTAGGTCTAATTAAAATTGCTCGATACATTTTACATATATCGCTGGAAAAAAAATTTTAAAAAGTATAAAATTTATAATGATTGAAGTGATATCTCGATATAATTTCGGGCCTGTTAAAAGAATATCATTAAGTGACAAGTTCGACGTTGTCTTAGCGGATCCATCGAACACCACACGTACGGGTGTTGATGTACTACTAGGTCTACAGATGCTGTGATGAGGAATCAAATATTTACTACTACTTTCGCCATTATAAATATTCATATGATCCAGTGCTTCGTATTCTTTCATAAATTTGATATACGTGCGATGTAAATTTGGTGAACGTGCGAGTCTACGCTCGGTACTATGTAGACGACGCTCAGCCGCAGCGCGCGACTCGCCAAGCGACGTACCTGCCGGTAGCATCGCGAGTGTGTTCACGAACGAATATGTCTTCAGCCAATTGGTCAGCAGGAATGCACGGCATCTCCTCAATTTCCCAAAAAGATCGTAATGTCTTATCTAAAGCCACTTCGTCTAATTTAAGATTAATTAAATTTATATTTTTTGAATTATTAATATTTGAATACAATTTGCCGCTAACTACAAAACCGAAGACTGTATCAATTAAATTAGGTAATTTGAAGTTAATATGTAACGGTTTATCTCGCACTAAATCCGATACAAGGTCATTTCCAAATAAAACACAATGGGTCTGCTAACTTATATTCTCGATAGGTTTTAATTACGATTTTCGGAAACAACACGTTAGGCATCTCGTGTACTCATGCATGTACTCGTGTGTCTGTCCTGGTGTAATAAGTAATGGTGGCGTAACATACACATACCGCATGACATTGTATTTTGACGATTTTTATTGTCATGATTATTGTTTTAAACAATTTGCACATAATTTTAAGGCGTTGACACGGTCAATCCTATCATTGATGGGCAATTTACGAAATTGCTCGCATCTATAAATCATGTGATCGAGATTACAGTGAAAGCAAGACTGTTTATTAATTGGTGGCTTATTTTTATAATTATTGTTAACACGGTTAACTTGGAGGGCTGACTTAGGTGAGTTTTTATGCGTAGATTTATTGTTGAATGAATTTTGAGTGATAGCGTGAGATCTAGACGTCGGAAAAACATGTTCTAAAACTTGAATCTGTTTTTGTACAAAATTCATTAATTCTCCAAACGTGGGTAGAATATCTTGGTCTCTTCCTTCTTCAAAAAGTATTTCGTGTGATTATCGAGTCCACGTAACGCTATATGACAAAATAGATAATCTTCTAAATTCGGTACATTTAATGCTTGAATGGCTTTATAAGACTGATCAAATGTTTCAATAAACGACGTTAAATTAGAAATATTACTTTTTTATTTAATTGTGTGAAATTTAATAACTTATTTAAATATCTACCTATCAGCGCCCTCTCGTCATGATACTTTTCTAACAAGCTTTTCCAGACAAGACTATAATTAGCGGCCGTGATAGGCAAACTTTTAACAAGATTTAAAGTACCTCTGAAAGTGAATCAAGAACACATGAAAGTAAATAGTGAAATTTGTCGATTTCTTCGAAGTTCCTTTTATGAACCAACGAGACGAACGTGTCATAAAAAGTCGGCCAGTTCCCAATTTCATCGAACTCGAATAAAGATATTTTAGGTAAGGAAGGACGCACGGAAATTGTATCATATAAATTTGTTTTAAAATTTTTGACATCCGCATCTTGATCTATTTTAATCTTTGACGCCGTTAATTTGCAGTTATACAAAAGCTCGTCGAAACTATCTAACGCTGAGGTCGACGGCTGGACTTCGGTTCTAACTCCAACTCAATAGAAATAAGACTCATAACAATATTTTCAAACTCTTTACGCATATTTTCTAACTTCATGTTTGTGACAGATTATAGATTCTTTGTAATTTACTAAAAATATATTCCCATAAAAAAATATACTCGCTACTCACTTTTTGACGTGACATTTTGAGAAACAAAACTGCCTCGCTTTGAGGTTATACAAATCTAAGTTTAAATAAAAGAAATTTAGGAATAATGAAAAAGGAATGTAATAACTATATAGGATAGGTAAACGAAAAGGATTTAATTATATGAAATCCGGTTCCGAAAGCCAAATAAATGTGCCAAACGTGACACAATTTTGATAAGGAATTGCGCTGATTCGAAGGACCTTAATGTTCTTTCCTGTCACTCCTGTTCAATGCAAGAACAACCACTCATTTTAATCAATTCTCCTCCAGCACATAAGCAAAGCACCACACCAAATTGTTTTAAGTTTCACTAGTTTTCTTAATTTTCACTTATTACGTCGGGACAATGACAATATACGATGTTCACCTTCAACACAAGACGCAGCCAACTCGATTTTCTCGTTCTTGCCTCTCATTGGTAGGGATTTATAGTTCGCGCGCAAGACGGGCGGCGCCAGATTTGAAAGAGACTTTTGCTAATTTTTTTTGCTAATATCTAGTATTCAGGCAAGAGTCCAAGAAAATATATTAAATAACACTACTTTGGATAGTTAAAACGAATATAGGTAATCATGACTTCCAGTGCTACTATCACAGGTGGGAGGATCAGCTGTCTAGATGAGCTGGAGTTCCGGCATGCCTCAACCTGCTTATGGTTGAGGTGACAAACTTATCATAACACAGTAGTACTGGATATTCTGTTGTCACATACAGCTGAGTGACAAGTGTGAGTGGTGGATTGTATTGTCAGCTTTATGCTACAATGCATACATCTATTAAGCAGGCTTATTTGCTCCAAGTCTGCCAAGCTCTAACAGAAACAATTTTTGCTTCTGTTATTCGATATTAGCAAAGTTGTCTCTATCAATCGGAGTCCATCTGATTAAAGATGAAGAACTTTCAGCATATATTGGCTCCAGGTACGGGTCACCTATGTAATAGATTCTTTCTGCACTACCTTAGAAAACAATTGCTTTCAGAATAACATACCCTTTTAGTTATTATGTACCCCTCTAACCCTGCTTGAAATAAAATTTCACTGATAAATCCTATACAGGAACTGTTGTTAATTTACAAAGCAATCTAACAGGATTATAGTGGGAATATCAAATAGGATTCTATGATGATCATATAAATAAAACAACAAGAATTATGCAATTGTTTTTAATAAATAAACGAATGCACAAAAAGCAAACGCTTTCTTTTCTTAATATAAGAAAAGAACATTTGGAAACTTATAAATATAAACAGTCTTTTTTTTTTGGTTTTTTATTAATTACTTGATAGCACCGTTTTGCTGACTACATGCATATATAAAAAATAAATCACTAATATATCAGAGCTTATATAAAACAATAAATCAGATCCTAAAGTGATAGTAAGTTAAACAAAACAATACAAAATTAAAAAATCAAAATTAGTTTGTCAGCAAAACAGAAATTTAACAGTAAGGCACACATGGTTAATACTAAATATAGAAATGTATAAATAAAAACAAAAATAGAGTGGAACTAGATGTGAGAATATTCATGTTTGTATTCTCTCCGATCAATTTCAATCCGATGATCTATTCCAAGTTTAGCTTAAAACTAATTATTAACTGTGAAAAAGGAATATAACGGCATTCTTAATCTAATTCGACAACGCACACATTAAGAATATCATATATTAAAAGTGTATAGGCGCTCCCTTTCATTAAACGGAGTCTCAATGGTCACTGCCAAGAACACCTCAGGTTCTGGTATGTACACAACGGAGCGTACTCCTACGTTTATATTTCTGACTCGACGCCTCCTGAGTAGTTGATTCATAAACAATATGAATACAACGTATGTAAAGTACACAGTTTGAAATATAAGCAGAAGTGCAAGACAAGTCGCATGTCGGAGAAAGACACGCCACACTTTTGTTATTATGAAATCAAAAATTTTGCCCGCAATGATGTTAAGCATTATTAAAACCCATATTCCGCACGCATATAGCGCAACATACAGATAGAGGATCAGCTTATCTATGAATGCTAAAACAGTGTTCAGAACCATGTTGTTGTGTGAAGTTGTCGACTATACAAAAATTATTTAAACTCTTGAGTGTTCGTATGGCGCAGTTTACACCTTGTACCTTCGTATTTAAGAAGCAGGACTACTTGATGCTTCTCAGTTCGTGGTAATCTCGAATTTTTACTTCTTTTGCTTTTTGATCAGCTCAGGTTGAAGGTAGGCTGTTCTGCTGGTGAAGCCCACAAAGCTATCCTTCGTATTCTTCGTATCGTTTTCCTATAAGAAAGGGCAAAGTTTTATTGCACTGTTCAAAATGTATAAGAGGTTATGTTGACAAAGGATGCCGGTATGGCGGCTGTGAAAACTAGAATATTAAAGTGAAACGATTGAAAAACATCGGTCAGTATTAATTCAATATCGAAACACTACGATACAAAAGCAATTATTGCTAAAAGAAATGAGTAAATTCACCGGTTTCGTTTTATACTAATTACGAGATTCTATTTCTTCTTTACGATAAAAAAAGTTTATTACACAATGAAACAATACAGCAATCACAAAACTACACGAATTAAACATAAATTAGTTATATTTATTCGAATGTACACGTAAATTAAAGGATTCACTCACGTTACAGCGCACCCGGCAGCCGGCAAAACCACGAACGTAGGCAAGTGACGCTCTCGTCGACGTCTTAAATGTCAAATTTCTTACTAAAATTCAAAAGGCAAAGGGTTTGTGTCCATACAGCCTTATTAACTACTAATAATGAAAATATTTTATTATATATTATAATCTAATCACGTTGAAGTTACTGAGTCCATGAAAATAAACAAACTACTTCATTCGCAATTTTATTTGGACTAAATCTTATAAAAAAAATTAAAATATCAAAAGGAAAGATTTACGATCGCTAACATGACTCGTCCTGGTGTGAGCAGTCTCCGTATAGTACTAGCATATGTTGTTGGTTTATTTACAATAAAACAATTCATATTTATTAATTAATTAAATTTATATAAACGTTAAATGTTAAAATATTTAAATGTCAAATAAAGTTTGCTTTATTTCAGTATAGTCTATGCTTTACGGTTTTACATTTAGGCGTGACCAAAAGACTAACAAAATAGAATTACCTATAGATTTTCTTTTGAATCGTAATGGAATTTAGGACGTGGGTACAATTTTTAATCAACTGGTCAAACGAATTAACCTGACAACCTTCACGCAGAATCCAATTCCAATGTAGGTTTACTTAATTATAAAGTGTAATTTGGTATAACATGAGATTATATCCAATTTTAGACCTGAAACTGGAATAAGGCCTTCTCACCAATATTTTATAAGCGTTACTTGGATTAATATAGTAGTCTAGTGATTTATTTTTGAGACGTCGTCAGTTTGGTTTTAAAGTCTGTAAAGTCTCAAAAAAATAAGTGCTATCGTCTATTAATTAATTATTTATATATATAGAAAATGTTTTTTTATAATTGTCGGCATATCTCAGATTGTAGATAAATATATAGAAATTTGATTCTGCAAATAACCTATGATAAAATTACGTTCGTTTATAAAAATTGATACAATTCTTTCAATTGTTAAAATTGTTTTTTACTGTTCTGTAGGTGAGTACAGTCAAATAAAAAAACGCACTCACATAATAAAATAAAAACAATTGATCTATTATATACCTACTTATTATGTAATTCTGGGTTATTACATGTATTCGAGAGTTGCTAATAATTTATTCAATGCAATAACTTCTTCACATCCTTGGCCTACATTTACACACAGACGTTTAGTTTTTATAATTATAGTTAAGTACTGTCAATAATGAATAGAACAAAAAATTTATAACAATTAATTTACAGAATTCATCAATGAGAAAAGTAAGATTTTGGTTTTATTGCCATTCCATAAAAAACTTAAATCATATTTTTAAAAAATCGTCCTGAAGAGGTTAATTGAAAATAGTTTTTGCATTTGACTGTACATTGATGTGTGCACTACGATAGATTGTCATTCGGGAGCATTCGATTGTAATTGTATTTCCCTTTGTAATTATATATGTTTTAATTTGTGAATTAATTGCTTATTCAAATATGTTTATTGGTATATCAAAGCTTTGTTGTATAATGAACTCAAATAATTAAACATTTATATTTATGCTAACATTTATTGCGGAGTTTGTTTGTTTAAAGGCGGTTTAAAATTAAATTCGTTTATAAAAAACTACTTTTTGCGTTATATAGCCCTTTTAAAGATGATATAATCAATTATTATATGATATAATACATTAATTAATTTTTGAAAGAAGATCTAAACAAATAATACAACATAACACATTCAAAGTAACCATTATAATTATTTTAAAGAAAAAACAGGTATTTAGAGACTCTTATTTGGTAAAAATATTTTTATGATTATAATTGATATAGGTAATTATTAGAAGCATATATATAACTAGCTTTTGCCTGCGGCTTCGCTCGCGTTAAGAAGTATTATTATTAATTAGGTATAGTTTTTGCGGCTTCATCATAGTAGCTCCAATCTTTAATTTCAGTTCAATCAGTCGAAAATCTAAGAGGATTTATACAAACTTTCATCCCCTATTTTATCCCTTTAGGGGTGGAATTGACCAAAATCCTTTCTTAGCGGATGCCTACGTCATAACATCTACCTGCATGCCAAATTTCAGCCCGATCCGTCCAGTGGTTTATTTATAAACTAACACAGCTATTTAATAAATACAAAGAAAATAATGCTAGCTGTAGGAACTCTTAATCACACACCCTTTCACATGGTTCCCCCAGGGTTATGTTGGACTTCCTTCTAGACTGCATGTACTATATACAAGATGTTGGTCTATCGACTAAAAGTCTATAGAACCACTAAAGTATTGAGGAGTTGGGTGTATAATTAGCATTAGCAAACCTTACAACAGTGTTTCTCAACCATTTTTGTGTCATGCCCCACCTTAGCCTCTCTAAAATTCTTATGCCCCCCCAATGTAACCAAACACTCAGTTGATATTTTTCAAGCTAAATTATACCTAATATTTATTTATCGTAATTATTTATGAATTTGCTTTTTTCGTTAAATTTGGCACCGAAATCTAGCATTGCATTTAAACGTGTCGAGTCCATTTTCCAATTGACCCCTGTGGGGCGTGGGCCCCACGTTTAGAAACACTGCCCTACAACATCACGTTCCATACTAAGAACCATATATAGATTACGAATAATATGGATATATATTAATTTAAAAAATTACATCGTAATAAGAAAGTAATTAGGAGACATTTTCTGTTTTATTTTCATATATTATACATTAGTTGTATACCACCAGCAACGTAGGTATGGCTACCTCTAGATATTTTCACAAAAGCAAGGGTCAAAGGGAACCTCGGTCACTTCGCCTCAATGGGTACCGTAGCAGAAATATTTCATAAAAAAAATCTAACATAACCTTCGCAAACTTCCGTCGCTCTATTCGTGCGACTAAATCAATCTCGACCAATATCAGCCTTATGTCAAAAAGCATAAGGGTAAATTTGGAATATCCTATTTATTTAAGAATAAATAGGATATTTTTAGGCAAAAAGAATAAAAGTTTTGTATGAACTTTTGTACTTCACAAAAGTATAGTTCGTAATAGATTGTTTTGGAATGTCATAGTATATAATACTTACAACATAGTTCTTATCTAATTAGACTATATCTTTCGGGGAAATTGTGCCCTCCGTAATCAATATCTCAAAGGGTCAGTTAAGGATATATGCAGTCAATTAACAATATCTGAGAGGTCAAGATGTCATTCTCATCTACGATATATATTACTAAGAGCACTGGAGTAGCTTCATGCACCAGATCGAACTCTCAACAGCTTCTGAATTGTTGCTTCAATTAACAATTAAAAGGCAGTTGTCAATGTCACTTGAAAGCTTCGCAGATTAAGTTCTGTTCATTATTAACATTACCCTGATATTTGAATGTTACTTTGTGAGATAAAAAATAGGAAAGTAATTTAAAAAATGTGAGTGTTTTAGACCACACGACTGAAGTAAAACTTATTTCGCTCCATCTATATGTATGTATATATAAATAATCAAAAAATCACCGTTCGTGTATCGCTGGCAAACTCGCAAACGAGCTACTGACTGAGATATATGTATATATTTCATGCACTGGCTATGAGAGGAAGATAGAAAGAAAATGTGTCCTCGCACCTCTCTCTCTTGCCCCTACAGTAATATACGAAACGTAACTGTCTCTCTTTCTATCTTCACAAACTTATATCTCCCTCTCAACTTCCGTTCGCCTCGCCTGATCACACTTTTCGTAACGCTCTCGTATTTATTATAAAATGATCGTAAAGCGAATACTCCTTTAAATTGTTAAGATTTAATTTTGTACTAAGAGATTCTGTCTAATAAACTTATTGTGTAAAATATAAGCCAAGGAGATCTCCAATTAACTTTTTCCGTTGAGAAGATTTCCCACCTAATTAAAGATAGGACTATATCAAACACGGAGCAGCTTCAATATAAAGTAATAAAATACGAATAGATGGAATGTTTTCATCGAAATATAATAATAATAATAAATTCTTTATTGCAAAAAATATTTTTTTCACATAGACGAGCTTAATGCCGTCGGCATTATTTACCAGCTACCCTTTGTCTATGTGGGCGGTGATATTTGGTGCAATGTGAAGAAAATAATAACTAAATATACACAATACATACATATTTATGAAGAAAAATTATAAGTGAACTAAATAAATAATAGAATTAAGAGATATTTTGCTTTTATGTTTGGTCAGAAGTCTTTTAAAAATGCGTATTAACTTTATTAGTTTTGACTAATTTTGCAACTATAAAAAAATTGATATGAAAAACGAAACCCTTTAGTCTGATATTAGGTTAAAATAACATTCATGAGCTAAGAAATTAATATAATGACACAAATATTGGCAAAAATAGAATATAGTAAAAACATTTTCCTTATTTACTTCCACAGGAGGTATTGCGAGGGAGACGCTGCGCCTCTCTACGCTCATCTGCTGGCCCGTCAAGGACTGATGATTCTGGTCGAAGTACGCCTTCAGTCTCAGCTGCCAGAGGCACCTCACCATCACCAGCTGACACTCCAGCTCCGAAAAAATCGAACTGGGAGGTCATCGAACACTTCTCGTCCAGTCGGAGTCGGAGAAGCCCAACTGCGGTAAGTCGATTTTTTAAATTAATTTTTAAAGGTTTTTTATGTGTGCTACAGGAAGGAGGTAGAAATCAAATAGATATTAATAGGATTGAATTTTCTATATCATTATTGTTCATGTGGCTCTTAGGGTAAACAACGAATGTACATTGTTTGGCTTTTAACGTATAAATAACAGCTAATGTTGTATTTTTATTATTGATAGAGGAAATTGTTTAGAAGTTATTGTTATCCAGCAAACCATATATATGATATAAATTAATTAGCAAAATTCATTTTACTTTGTCATGAACGTGTTGCAATATGTTTTGGAGTTAATAGATTTTTTTTTGCTCATTTATTTATTTAAACAGTTAACAAACCCATACAAAACAATAACAATTACATAGAAAAAAAATAAGCTAAATTTGCTAACCTAACAGTGTGTGTTGCTCACAAATTTCAAGCACTACGAAAAAGCCAAGTGCAAAATAGGCTTGAGAATAAATCAATATCAGTGACATTTTCATGTAGATTGTTATAACTTATACACCTTTTATATGTATACTAATTACCTTCACAGTAGATATATATTAGTAAAACATACGCCCGTAACTGCATATTTAATATAAAACAACTGAAATACACACATTAATTGCGAAAATTAAAGCCACCTAAAAAGTGACATATCGGGGTAAAAATTAATAACACCGAAAATACGGAAATTGCTTAGATTTAATTGGCTTCACGTTTCGCAAGACCGATTTTATTCCATTAATCAACAACGGTTTGCTTAATTTTTTTTTGTTTTTTTTTTCTCGAATTATATATATATCTTTAAGTAAAACAAAGGTTAATAGTATGAAACTATAAAATTAATATTCAATTGTATATAACCACATAGAATGAGATGTGATCACTTAAATAGTTGCGTATAATATTAATTGTACCATTTTAGATGTTACAAATTGCGGTTATCTTAATAATTGACAATTAGTTGTAGATTACACGCGTATGGTTTCTAGTAGCTTAATTGTAAGTATATTGTACTGCGAATTCGAAATAAAAGAACACCACTCACGTTACTACTATTACTACTATTTACGGTGACTTTTGTATATAATTTTATACAAAATCGTTTGTCAAGTAATATCTGGGGGGCTACTCAGGCATATCCGAAGTTTTGTGATACGACCGTCGACTCTGTAGTTCACGTGAATTTTGACATATAAGCCCGTAAAATAAGCCTTGAGTAGCAAATCCGTAATTTTGTGAATGATTACGGGCCTGTCAGTGTTCTAGAGTAGGAAACACCCGTATTTTCGTCCGCCTGAGTAGCCCCCCGACTCGTGGTTACTATTGATAGTAGTAGGTCCTGCTATTTCGGTTTTCTATCATTTTTGTTAAGACTACACTAATTTTACCGAAGCATTGGACAGTCTTTCCTCGATTTCTAATCTCATCTGTAACCACCAGCTCGGTCTAATAATTAAGAAATCAAACAAATATATAGTTATCATTACGAAATCTAAATCACTAATTTTCATTTAACACAAACCAAGTGCAAATCTGTTAATTCCAGCAAAACTATTTAAGCTTGTAGAAGTCATAAGTCAATTGCTTTAAGACTAAGTATACGTTAGGACACGATTAGCAAAGCGGTTATCTAAATTTGTTGTCTCTTTCTTTCACAAGCGATTTATATTTACTTTATTAGGACTTCTCGCTTCCACTAAATAGTCGTTTAATGCTTAATATTCAAATTCCACGGTGCAGTCGATATTATGCACAATGTGACCACATATTTAGAGAGAAAACCACAAATTTATCTGTAAATTCTCACAGTTCTAGTTCAAATACTCATCCAGCCACTATTTGAATACGTTTATCAAACCCAAAATGAGTTCTGACGAGCATTTGTAAATATGTTAGTCGTCGCTTTTGAATATTAAGTGTGGTCTTTTATTATTACGACAATTTCCTTTTAAAATGCGACTCGAAAATTTTGTTAGTGGCAATATTGACTATTTTTAATTAGGAAGATATATAAAAAAAAAAATACCGCTTATACATATAGTCTTACCCTAGGTACTTCTATAGTAGTGAAACAAACGAGTCAGATGTAATATGGTTCACTTACAAAAAGCTTCCACTTGCAGTTAAGTTAGTAAGAGTCCATATTTAATGAAATATTTTGTTAGAGTTACGATCTCAACGCCTGTTGTCTTTGAGAGGAGTGGCTTTGATACTTTTCGTGATAATAGTATCTTTTGAGTAATTTAAGAGAAACTTACTCTCTTCGTCCGTAATACAAGACTAATAGGTAGAGCTTTTACAGATAAATGTTTAATTATAAGAGTCGTATCCACTATGCTTGTTATTTAATAGGACGGATATGTACTGCTTTGTTACACTTGGCTATTTTCAAGTGATGATAGAAGAATATATACATAGATACACTACCCTGATCCCAAACAAAGATCACTTTGATATGGGTATACAAAGATAACACATTATTATTGCTTATCTTTATTATTTTAATGCAAAACACTGTTGCAATGAGCCTATGATGAATGGTGGATCTAATTTCAAATGATGTATTGATTATCGAGATTCATTCAATGATTATTTATAAACACAGTTACCTATTACTTACACTTTATCTCTTAAAAGGGTGGGCTATGAAACAGTTGGGTTGAAATGATGGAACAGCAGCCTGCAGCGCTGTCGACAACCGCTTACATCCGTCATTATTTAAATTACATATTAGAATTATTAGTTGCTAACGTCATTTGTATGTACAAAATATTTAGGTACATATTATACACTTATTATATATTGCACTTGGATATAAACAACAAAATACTAGATTAAACTAGATTTTAATACCAGCCGTATCAAATAATATTACAGTACACCCCCCTATAACGCGGTAGATTGGTTCCGTGTTATAGGAAAACGCGTTGTATGAGTCGACTCGTATAACGCGCTTGTAATAACCTGTATAACACGTTTTGTACAATATATTCACATTTAACTTGTAACATGAGAACACCGTGTTATATGGGGGAAAACACGTTTTATACGAAGGATATGAATTCGCGTAATATGAAAACACATTGTATGATTATACTCGTATAACGCGCTCGTAATACCCCGTATAATGCGTTTTGTGCAATATATTCACATTTAACCTGTAACATGGGCAATCCCCGCGTTATATGAGGGGAAAACACGTGTTATACGAGGGTATTAAAACGCGTAATATGAAAACGCGTTATAAGATAACGCGTGTAATAGGGGGAGTATAATGCGTGTAGATCTATATTCACAATTAACTTCCTAAAATCCCTATAATATATTTTTCAAATATCTGAAGATCATTTCAAAACAAATTTATATTTTTGACACTTGTTGCGAAAATGTAATTTTGATGTATTTTAGTATATTAATTCTACTTTTTCGTGGATAAAAAGAGAAATTAAAATACATTTTTGAGAGATTTAGTTATATTTGAATTATTAGGTATATTATTATTTTTAATAAAGGAACACATTTCAGCTACCTTATGCAACACTTTCCCAATTATTATATATCTTCAATCTTCCTAGATATGTTTACGAAATAGTATGTTTAAATATGCCCTAAAACCATTTGTGTTATTTATACAACTGAATTAATGACAATAAAATTAAGTTACAGAATATTATATTTAATATATACGATCAAGCACCAGTGACTAGACTACTCGCTTTTACATCAATTTGATTCTCCTATATATAATAAATAAATGTGGACCCAATAAATAAATAAATAAATAAAATAATACAATCATTAACAGAATAGTAGTTATAACATAATAGTGCTAAAAGCAGATTCTTCAATTAGTAATCCTTAAACAAGTAAATAAACAAGTGAAGTGAAACAAACTTTTAATGTAGTATTCTGTTCTATCCCGAACCCTTTGTTTTCACGATCTTTTGTTTATTTTGTGTAATGCACTTACTTGCACGGAACTTAATTTTACAGTGTATCTTTAGAAGGGGCTACTTCATGTTAAACTAAATACAAAGAGGAAAGTTTGAAAGCCATTGTTTGAAAAGACAAGAGTCAAAGTTTATAGAGCTAAACGGTCAGTTTGTTTCATTAAATTTAATCATAGTAATAAATATAATATTAAATGACAAATTTATTAATAGTTTTAAAAAATCGCCGTCAAGTAACACCAAAGTGTTACAATCTGTTACAAAAAAATATTTTTTTTTTTTTTAAAAACAAGTAAGTTCCTAGATTTAAAGTATAGTTGCAAACGCGAAGACATGAGAGAAAAATTTCAGGCGTAATTTACTTGCCCGGCTGAGAAATTATTAGCTAGAAAATTTTACAACTCCAATACGTACGTACACACGGTATAATATTTCAATCTGGAAAACTAACAAAAGTACACGCTTTGAATATCTACATACATGTTTGCTGTTAAAGAAAAATAAAAACAAACTACACATTTATTTATTACCGAGCTGACAAATTTTAATATTGCTAAAAGTCCGTCAACATCTCAAAGGAATTTCAACAACTACATTTATTTTTCAAATTATAAACCTAGGTGTTCTGATTAAACTGGGCATTTATAAGAGGCTAGTAAGCCGAGAGCTTCTTTCATTAAAGTATCGCCTTTCTTTAGTGTCCAGGCTGAGATTACAAGGTAGGTGCCGGGGGATCTAAACCTTTGAGTTAATAGAATTAATCTTGAGGCATTTCTATAATTTTAGTTGTAATAATATCAGACGCCTCCGACAACGTCAGCAAATTCAATTAACTGGGAGGAGAAATTCGCTTTATTCGATCATACGAGAAGCTACAAATTGATTAATGATTTTTTATATTATTATTTTGTGTCAATTTTTATAATGAATTTGGTTTATGTATTTCTGATTAGTTTTAAGCAGTTTTAATAATAATAGTTGTTTCGACACTTAAAACATTATAAAAGAATTCCTTATTGTTTTGTTCTAATATTTTTTTTTAATACGCCTCTTACGATTTATTTCAACTATTAATAAATCTACAATGGAATATACGGTAAGGAAAACATAATTAGGATTACTTACGGGATTACTAGTTACTTGTGATCTCTTAGTAAATATCTCGGTTTGTAAAAGGTTGTAGGCTCCCAGTTTGTATCTAGTGCCCAATTACAAAACAAATAAACACTCGAAATGGCAAATTTCGTTTGGACCACCCATTTCAAGCTGTAACAGCGTACAAAATAAACATTATTTTGGTCGTGTTGATATTTACACTTTCATTGTGAATGTAAATCTTTTGTACATTATTTGCGGTTCCATTGCGTTCATTATTTGATGTTTACATTTTAATTATATTGTAAAGTAGTGATATAAATGTTACTTATTGGCTGTGTATATTTCCATCTTTAATACGGATATTAGTACCTTGATATGCTGGTTCTAATTTTTTATATCTAGTCTTATGTTTTCTAACTATTTTGCTTTGCGGTAATAAACTTAAAGACCAGTGTTAAGTCCAGTATCTTCACAATTGTTGTTACTATCAGAATTTTTATTTTGAATACGAAACAATACAACTTACGCCGGGGTCAGATTACCGGCGCTTCGAGAGCGACTTGGGTGACTTTTTTCGACTTATATTGCATGCCGGTCAACAAGAAGGTAGGTCAGAAAATGTTTCACAGTTGCGTTCCTTACCAGTATTTTTTAAAAAGACAAACCCTGTCCACAATTAGATTTAATAAAAAACAAAGGAAAATATTTTTAAAAAAACTTGTGTTTTTCTTATTTTCCTGCAATAGCAAAAAAACAAAGCAAACAATTGCGAATAAGCCCAAATACCACTACAAGTGGGTTATTCAGCTCAACTTTACTATAATAGTAGATTTGTTAAAATAGTTACAAATAACTATTATTTCGACCTTGAGCCCATTAACTACTATGCTACATAGATCATTGTTTTTAATATAGGTCCAAATTTGATAACAAAAAGTATGTTGTTTTAGTGAAGAGTTAAAATAGTTGACTCAAATTTAATTTTGCAAATCAATGCATCTGTATTTATTTCTATCTAGGTATATTAGAAGCCAGCGTCTTGAGGGATCGACAAAAGTTTAAGTAATTACAAAGTGTCTTTAACTTAAGTCATTGATGCTGTCGCGAGTTGGAAACGAACACAACCACTAAAATTAATAGAATTTCGCGAAATCTAATTAATACTCCAGATTAGAAGACATGAACAAATTTCTTAACATGTTGTTACAAAGCCCTTTGTGTGTTCGAAAGTTGCCTTTACTATTTACCACCATACTTATTTATTACTTTGTTTAAATTTACTTAAATTATAGGTACTTAACGTTTCTATACGTATGACTAAACTAATTTTTAAAAGTCTCACTATTGCATTTATCTTGATTAATATAACCATTAAAAAAATACAAACCTTTTGAAAAGTCGGTCTAAAATAAACGCAATAGTAGATCTCATACATTTAAATTAATTCGACTTGAATTAGAAATCATTTATTTGCAACGTAAAATGGGCAATATAGCTGACAACTTTAATATAGAAAAGGAAAGATGGCTTTTTGACATGAGGGCTTGTCTATATTAAAATTTTATAATTTCTTATTGGACTTGGCCCGAATACTCGATATTGGCAGAATTGTCTTCAATAGACATCTGAAGCCATTAATAAAAGAAGAAGAACTTTAATATAACATTGTAATTTTTATAATTTAATGTTCTGACCATTAAAATCTATATGTATATCTTAGTTATCATTTTCGTTTCGTATCTACATTTTCACTTGATCTAATCAAGTAAGTTTGAGGCCAACTCCTTCCTGAGTCCTGACTTGATATTTCCTTTCATAAACTATTGAGTGTTGTGTTCTTGACTAAATTATATATAACCACTAAAGTTTAGACGAAGAGCTCAGATGTTTGTTATATTGTTAGTAAACTTGAGAATCAAACGTGATAGTTTAGATAATTTATTTAGTACAGCACTCACAAAAAGCGTCCATATTGTATTGACATGCGTACCGTTGCGTGCGTCTGTCAATTCCATGTGTATGACCACAGCCGACCTAAAGCCATTGTCCATACTAACGTTTTCTTGTTATTTAGTAGGCACGAAATTAACAAATAAACAATATCCTTTTAGGAATTGACTAAACAACGATCCCTAAATTTTAACACTCTGCCTACCTGCCTAAAACAATGCCCTAGGTAGGCAGATGTGCTAAGACCATAATAAGTCGTCCGTAACAGTATGGAATAATTATGTAGTGTAATTTTTAATATGAATAAATTGTATCCGTAAGGTAAAAATATCAAATATTTTCCTAAAAGAGAGATTGTTACGAAATAAATATTAAAACACTTTCTTCTTCAAAGCATCTGACCTACATCAAAAATGTATTTGCATTATATTGACTGTTACATTGTAAACATAAGGATTTTAAGAATAAAATACTCCATTTAGATTTAGATTTTGTTAGACGTCTTGTTAACATTGTTTAAAAGTATTTCAACATTTTCGCTAATTTATACCTACATATTGATACTGAATAATGAAAATTAGTGAATAATTTATTAATAGCGGGAATGAAATTCAGAGGAAGCCTTTATAATAGTCTAAGACAATTCTAAGACTCCTTACTTCTTTTTTTAAACAAAACCTTAAATAAAATTTACCATATTAAATTGCGATTTAGGTCTTGAATTTCTAAAGTTACGTTTAATATTTATTATAAAATGATTGTATGATAACTTCAATCCATTAGTTTTGATTTTGTAGTGGATTAGTTTCCTTTGAAATTGTATTTGTTTTCCAATTAAATTGAATTGTTACTAAAACAACATTATACAGTGGCATATTCATTCATACAATGTCAGTGTAGGAAATAATGTATGAATCTGACAGGTACTCAATGCCATGCTTATGTTTGTTTGAATATAGACATGAATGACTTAGTATGCCTATATATTCACTATTAAAACAAAATTACGGTAAGATTTTTATGAAGTCAGACGATTTTAAACTCATAAGCAAATGTCAGGAACGGCTTTCGACTAACATCAATAAAAGGCGCATTTTGTCATGTTGATTCTGATAAATGTTACTTTAACGACGGCCATTATAACATCTCCGTCTAGCTTCAACGTCATTCGTGGAATACACAAACATTTTTGAACGGTCGCTTTTTAGTAGAATATATTTTTCATAAATGTTATATAGGGAATATTAAATTAGATTATTTAAAAAAAAAATTCCACTGTGATTACAATTAATAATACATATAATAATTAGTGTTTCTGCTTTCGGCTTTTGGACTTTAACATATTTAATTCATTTTCCAAAAAAAAATTAATATCCTGAAAGAATTCATTTTCCTGAACAAAATTGTCCTTTACACTACCCACCTAAGACGTCTACTTTCCGAGATATAACGATTTCATAAAAAAAATCCTGAAAAAAAAATACCTATAATAATGTACAAGAATTGACACAAAAGGTATATATAGGTATATATACTCGTATATACTTTTAAAAAAAAAAGAATAGAAGAATACCTTTTTTCACTGAGCACGTTTTGTTTCGCAACGAATATTGAAGATTCTAATTATGCATTATTCTATTGTTTAAATCAGCCGTACAATTTGACTGCACTTAAATTTTGCATTGGTAGTTAGCATACAAAACTTAATGGATTTTTTCTTACATTCTTCAGTGACGGAAACTGGACTTCAATTCCATTAATATTATCGATTATTATTATTATTTATTAAGTTGTACTTCGCGACCACAGTAATCCCTATCCCTACTAATATTATAAATGTGAGTTTGTTTGTTACGTTTTCACGCAACAAATACTTAATCGATCATCATGAAACTTTGTACACATATTTTTGGAGGTACTAGAAGTAACATAGGATACTTTATAATAAAAAATATTTTTTATTTTTTATTATAGTTTCCACTTGACTATAGTTATAAAATATTGAGTATAGTTCTATTGAAATGATATCTGATACTTATTTAATGACTTAAATGCGAGCGAAGCCGTGGGTAAAAGCTAGTACATAATAAAACATAATAAAAATACAAAAGCAATAATTTGACCTATTTAAATAAACATAAAATTTATAGCGGCTTACTATCACTGGGATGGCTGTTGAGTTTCCGAAACGTCGCATCTAGTTACTTAAAATAAATAACATCATGCATATGAATAACATGAGATGGTATTATAATTATAATTACATATATTACTTAAACTTCATTGATGACTGGTCGCATTATAATTTTTAATTTCCTAATATTAAAAATTAAGATACGTTGTTTATTCTTGTCAATAAATTTAAGCGAGATTAATTAGATTTATTTTCCTACTTTAACTAAATTTCCGTTTATTACTTTTTAATATTTATTACATTTTTATATCATTAAATTTTTCAATAGACTTCTATTTTTACAAGCTTTATGTATTTTTTTTTATATTAGGTAGCTGTACTAAAAATTAAAAAAGTTTCGCTAACAAAGACATTTTATGAATGTTTTCAACGGTTAGTTTTAATATAAAACATATTTTTCTGCTTCTAACTCGCACATTTATTAGATACCCTGTGTTTTATGTACTATAAACTACTATAGTATATATATATATATATATATATATATATATATATATATATGCAAATTTAAAATTATGTACTATGTGTATTTCATCCTAATTTACATTATACGCTACTAACACTGTTTCTAATATGACAATTAGTTGTCTGGAAGAAATTAAATTACTGGTAATAGGATCGCCAATTGTTCTAAGAAGTAAATTGTAATATTTACTCTTAAAGTAATAAAGAATTTATTATTATAATTACTATTAAAAGTGTTTGTAGACACTAAAAATAGGTAAACAAAATCCGAACAAATTTTTGTGAATACGAAAAGGAACACAAGGCATTATTGAATTACAATCACCAACGCGACCTATACAGTGTTGCAGCATTCTAATCAAATACTCTTCTAGATTTTCAAAAGCCTTTGACGGTTACATAACAAAGTAATACGATTGTAGTTTGCACTTTTTCATATAAATTCTGTCAAATGTCAAAAAGTCACGTGCTCTCGTGATGTACGCGATCACGTGTTGATGATATGTATTTTTAATCAAACGAATGACCTCTCGTCCAGAGGCGGCTCGTCCTAAAGAGCGCTGGTGCAGTGCACTCCCACGAAAATTACAGAAGTAATCTATATTTCTTCATAATACATACTATCCTTACATTACATTCATTCTGTTCTACTATGCCTATACAATAGTATATTATATTACCTATATCTACGCCGCTGTAATATAAGTTCTGTAATTTTCGTGGGAGTGTACCAGCGCTCTTTAGGACGAGCCGCCTCTGCTCTCGTCCCATCCTTTTGGAAGAACATAGAAACAGATCTATTCTACAACAGTGGATAACAGTGTAGATCATAGAAAACTGAAGACTGCTACCATGGGCAAGAGCTCAGCTAGTAAGTAAAAAAATATATAGTAATTATACATAATTGTTAAGCATAAACGCGTGCTGTAACTATGACCGGAAGCAATTACTACCAACTGTCAAATGTTTACAGGAAAAAGAGCTATGTAGTACTGTAGCTTGATGTATTGTATATGTATATTAGGGTGTCCCAAAAAAATAAAAGTATTTTTTTACTAATGCATACCCTCTTATTTTGTTTGAATGGTGTCAAAACAATTGTAAAAAAAAAATCATGCACTTAGAATGACGGCAAGCCGTGCCGACTTGCATCGAAAGATGCTACAATTTGCATACTAAGGCGCGCGCAGCTAACGTATCAAAATGCTTGTAATTACTTGTTTGTTTTCTTAGTAAACGCTTTGCTTTCGTTCAGTCAAGATGTCTGTGGAGTCTAAAAAAGGAATATATTTAATAGGAGACATAAAACATCAAATTACCGCTTCTAGAACAGAAACTGAACAGAGAAATGCTTATTTTCGCTTACCGCTATCACGTCTACGAATTGGTGTTGAAAGGCGTGTTTGAGGCAAAAATTAGTAAAGTAACTACAAGCCCTGACATTCCTTTGTTCAAAAAGTTTCGAGAAAACTGAAAAATGTAGATCCCAAGAAAATATAGAACTATCCAGAAAAGTTATCGTACCTGGAAGTTTCAGAAATTAATAAACTCTTAGAATTCTACCGAACTGCATTGACTGAAATAATTTCTAAAGATGACTACCGAGAATTAATAGAGATTTCAATAATATTTCTTGGTGGAGATACAAATTTAAGATTCGGCCTCCAGGCGCCAGGCACCAAGCTCGATAGATGGCGAAAACAATTTACTCAATAAAAATATCCCTACTTAGCTCTCAATTCACAATTAGATGTCTGCCTGTTCATCGTGACATCCTACGTCAAGCCTTGGTTGCAACGTAATTTAGCAATAAAAGCACCCTACCAGGACTTGTGTTTTGGCCATGAAAGCTTACGAATGCATAGACAAAAGTTCCTCGAAAGCAGCTTTACAGAAGTTCTGCTAGCATTTATGGTATTTGACAGATGAAGTGGCTGTCTTGTCCTTATTTGACGATGAAGTAGGCCATGGAACAAAGGTGAAAGAGGTCACTAACTTAACCAAAGAAAATCCATCTGCCTACAGTAAACGTTACATACCATCGAAAGAAGAACTTTGTGGATCACTTTACGGTCAGGCTCACAAATAATAACTTTGTCTTATTTTATTACATTAATTATGTTATGATAATTTAAATGTTCTTTCTTTTTCAAAGAAAAGCATCGACAACTTTGTGTCAATCAAAAGCAAGTTTTTGTTCAATCGGCTTAAAATTGATGACAGTTTTCTCTAAGAGTGTCCAACTTCATGGCCATATAATTCTTTATTTCAAGACGCTAAAACTAAGCTACTATCACTTAGAGCCGTTAACAATACAGCTGAAAGGACGGTTAAGTTAATGCAAGACTTTCATGGCTTGATCATCATTGAAGAGGAACAAAAGCAATTTTTACTACGTTGTGTACAAGTGCACAGACAGGTATATCCTGACTGTAACAAAAAAAAATGATAAGAAAATTTAATTAATATGTCCTTTTAATGATTAATGCTAAATAAATATAAGACACACATTAAACATGGTTTTATTTATCAAATAAACAGAAAGTTCTATAATCTTCTGTATGGATTCCATACTAACTTTTATTTCAAACTTTGACATCAAGTCGGCACGGGTTATCATTATGCGATTGCGATAATATTTAATATTTCAGTTATTAAAGTCAATTGGAAAAAAATTAGAGGGTATGCGTATCCAATTTCGCAAAAAAAAAATTTTGCCCTTATAGCTTGGGACACCCTAATGTATATAATCAAATAAGTAGCATGTCTTATATATTATTAATGACGTTCTAAATAATTAGTTTTATAATATATTTGTTACTGATTTCATACGAAATTGCCTTAAATAGAATACATCTACGCTTTTAACTCCATTTCTCGAGTGTATAATCAATACCAATTATTACATTGAACATTTAGTTAACTGCATTCTCGAGTAAATTAAATTAATGCAAAAATCGATATCATTTGCACTAATCATATGTTATTTCATTTTCAATTAATTTGTTCACCCAAGTTAATTATTTGTGCTCCCATGTTAATTCAAATTAATTAGTGATTCAATGGATCTTTATAACACGAAATATAAAAAAGAAATCTTTATCTTTAATGAAGCCTTGCAGCTATTTTCTCACTCCAACTTTTAAGTCCGAAGCAAAGGTTATGCCCTCATTATAATTAAAATTCTTTTACGCAATTTTTTCGTAATTATCTCATTGTTATAATTTGAAATTAAATAACATTTTTATTTGCAATATATTTGGGGAGAATTTATTGTAATGTATCCCATCTCGGATTTAACACAACATTCGATAACATGGGATATACGTACGTTACTTAATAGTGGTCGTTAAACAATAGGCCAATCAGAGTCTATCCGATATGTTCGGATATCATTTTACAACTGCGGCTTTAGAACTCTCTGTAATCTAAGTGTAATGATGTCAGTGAGGTAATAAATTCATTATATAATAGTTGACTGCGTGGACATAAATAACTGCTTTTAGAAAGAATGTATTGTGTTAATAAGATTGTTGCTATCTAATATGTGTAAAATTCTAATGGGACTATAAATCTAATAAGACTTTTGTATTGTATTGTAGTAACTGTCAGTTTCTTGGTTTCTAAAGCAAAAACAAGTTAATAAATACAGAACACAGACATAAAGTAAATATGGTATGAAATTTGTTGTCTCCCTTTAATTATAGACTGACCCGGCAATTTGCGAATTAATTAGTCGATAATTTTCGGAATAATCCATCCATGTAATTTCAACTTAGTCAGTTATAGTATTGTATGTGATTAGAAAGTAGAGACAGATAGAATTTACGATTGCGATTAATATTGTATTATTATCATATTATATTTATTATGTATGAAACTGGCAGATACACGTGTGCTATATTGCTGATAAAAATATATGTAAAAACTAGAATGTTGGAAATCTAAATAACAGAAAACTATGCACCATCCTATTCCAATGACGTACAGAAAATTCAAATATGCGAATATGGAACCGCAAAGTTCTTTTTTAGTCTTCTTTTGAATTCGTTTTGTGTGACAGTGACTTTTTTCTGTTCCACGTGTGTCCTATGCATCGGGGTGATTGTATATTTGTTTGGTTTTTTATTTACTCTTGCATTTTGAAATTGAAATTCGAACATTTCCGCATGTAAAACGTAGGCATATATTGAATTAAATTCCATTTTTATAAAATAGTATTTATATAAAAATTTTAACCATTTATCTCTTTGTTTAACCTAAAAAACAAAGAAAAACTCATATATACCGTCACATACCTTTTAATTTTAGTCCGTAATTAGATTTCAAAGAAATATTTATCTCAAAATTATATGTAGACCAAACCTACATTCTTATTTTCATTTTTATTAATTATATTTTTCTTTATATCAAAAGACGACGATATATATTATTATTATTATTAAGACTTACATTTATTTCAATAACAAATGAACTGAGATATCATGAGTTCGATTATTTGATATTTTTCTTCTTCAATTCACTAAAACATCCTTCCTTCAACATCACTTGTCACTACACCTAATAATAATAATAATAAGAATCGTGATAATATGTAACGGGTTTCCTCTTCCCGTAGGGGGTGGCAGGTTTTGTATATCAGCCACCCTCAATCATT
>JAPWLS010000422.1:0-102124 GCA_028551675.1 Tineola bisselliella | reverse complement strand
GAATAGATACAACAACGACTCGTTTTACGAAGACGGAAATTAGGAGTGTGCAGCTTATTTGAGTTGCGAGTATTTCTGGCAGACTTATCACTATTTTTAATGAAGTTAGCTTTATTTTTGTGAACGTATATTAAGTTCTCATAAATGTATTGAGACACTGTGGTCAGTATGTTATATTGAGCAAATTTATCCCTCACTTGTTAGGATTTACAGTATGATTTAGATTAACTAAAAGTATATTGAAATTATTTTTCAGTATATCAAATGGCGAGCAGTACATAACGACGGCTCAATTGGAAAGGCGGATTCGCGAGATTTGCGAAGTTGAAATACCAAAAGAAAGTGCCGAAGACAGCGACACTATTGAAGATGATGCACCAGGTCTTTTGATTGTTATAATTATAATTAAAATGATTTGGGCTCTTAAGCTCATATTTAAACTTCAATACTTATTTAATTTTAATCATTACTTCTGATGGAAGTGGATTATTCAGGCGTTAATGGTTTGGCAATTTTAGTTTTAATATAATTGGATTCCGAGTAAACACCAAGTTATATCAAGTATCAGAACAATTGAAGATGTCATTTTATATTGCAGATGGTCGTACGAATGAAATTGAAGATGGGCAGTTGGAGCCGTCTCTGCTAGAAGGCGGTGATCAGCCTCAGAACAATGGCACGTTGCGAACTACGGACTGTGGAGACGATGGTAGTATGACTGATAATTCTGCTACTCGCTCATAGGTGGCGTTGTCCAACACAAACAATACTTTAATTTTTTTTTATCCATAAGTGAAGCTAAGCAATCATAAATAAATAAATAAATTCTTTATTGCAAAAAAAATAGTAATATTTTTTTACATAGGCGAGCTTAATGCCATCGGCATTATCTACCAGCTAACCTTTGTCGGTGTGTGTGTGGTGATATTTGATGCAATGAAAAGAAAATAATAACTAAATATACACAATACATACATTACATAAAATAATAATATATACGTACATATAATATTATTTACATAGTATTAAGTAATCATGGTATTAAGATTTCAATATATTCTGTTTCAGATTTACCAGAAACTTTTTCAAGAAACGAAGAGATACGTAATTTGACGATTGAGAATTTAGTCTCGGCCGCCGTTGACTATTGCCAGGGTGAACTGCCCTTAGTGAGTCATGAGTTAACTCTCACTGATCCAGGTCTCAAGTCCTTGGACCACATTCCTCTCCTGCATCAAGCGTTTATACATCCAGTAATGTTTCTTAAAGTCTTATACTTGAAGTTGCTGTTTTATTTTGGTAATTTCTCATTTCATCTGTCAAATATCGAGTTAGCTTTAGTTCTTATTGTGTATTTATCAATTAGCGTTGACAGTTTAGCGCATTTCGTGCCATTAGCATTTTATTATGTCAGTTTTATTATTATGATAATTTGCTCGTTTAAAATGTTACATGCGAAGAGGCAGTTCGTCGACTTTCGCAAATGGTCGGGTCTGTTTTTAAGATACAGCGATGGGAATTTGCAGCCTGATGAATCCGAGAATTTGTTTGTTAGGAACAATTTAAGCCCGTTCGTGCATTTCTTTCTCGCTTTATTGGTTAATCTCTTCGTTTACCCTTTTATTGCGACTCAATGGGTGCCTTTTTCAGAGTTTTGTGTTTTGTCATTCTTTCTAATGTTCTTGACTCTGTTCTCGTTTGGTGTCAATGGTAGTCCAGATTTGTTGGCGCTGCTATCTTTCGGTATTAATGTACTCGCTAAATATCCTTATGAAAAAGACACGGTTGTACATCAAGGCTGGCGTTTCTTGGACCTTCATATACAAAATTATGCTTCGTACATTGTCGGGAATAGTATTGAGTTTTGTTTGAACGGACGCGTGTTCTTCTCCCTCTTGATCCCTATCATCATACTGTTCATGGCGAAGCGTAGTAACTGGCAAGGATTCTTCAAGTTCTCTTTACCTCATTGTGTAACATTAAGCTGGTTACAGATGTTTATTTTGTGCTCCCATGGTTGTACCACGTACGGCTTGATCAGAGGCACATTAGCGCTGGTCTGTTCTTTCTTGTTTGTGCCAATAATTGGTATTGTAACATTGACTCTGCCTATATTGGCTTGCCTCCAATGCATAACGCTGTCGAAGATTATGTACACTGCGACGATATTGGGCGCGTTTACTTCTACACTTGCTGTGACTTGCCTTTTAGCTAAAATCGAGTCTACTAAGAAGTTTGTTACGCCTTTTCAAGTAAGTATATACATTGTATACTAAACTAGTCCTAAATTAAACAAATGCTTATTTTATGATAGCAAATGAATAAACTTATAAATATTAGTTTTGAGTGGGATTCGAATCCGTGACAAATACTCACAGACCGTGCGCAGAACGTGTGCGCGTGAGTGTCGAAATTTTTTTTATAAAAATAGTGTCAGACTATGAGTAAAAAAATTAATCAAACATTGAATTATTTATAAGCGTAATAGTCTACTATCTATAAATTTATATCGTCGACACAAATAGTAAATATATGCAGTTAATAAAAAATGTATAATTAAATTTATTTATTTTTTCAGCTTGCAATTGGAATGATAACACTGATATACTTCAGTAATCAACTAGCGAATAAAGTCCAAGATGAAGGTTTGCCTACTTCACTTCTGGAACTGGTCAATGAGAAGAAGACCGGCTTTAGAAACCTACTGAAGAACGAATTCGGTGAAACAGACTATGAAGACACCTTTCGCATTACATGGGACGACTATCACTCGCAATGCGGCCAACCGACTTGGGTCGAAACCAACATGGCGGAAACACAAATCAAATGCTCAGTCTTAGATGGTGTAACGGTTAACTGGGAGGGTTATGTCGCAGATGTCAAGATCAGTAACGTAAAGAACCAGTGGAATGATTTCGCCATGTTTTTACCACATTTTATGCAAGAACTCTTCAAATGCTACTACGGGGAAGAGTTTTCTGCGGCCTGTCAAAGCTCTGATGGTTTATATTCAAGTAATTGTCGATTTGTGGAGAATGTGGCTCAGCAAAGTGGGAAAAGCTGTCATCTTAATAATTTGAATGAGTAAGTGTTTCTTATATCAAGTCTAATCTATTTTTTTTTTATTTTTAAAGTTAATATTTACTATATTATTTTTGCTATACACTGGCAAAACATTATTTAAGTTCACATACTAGCAAGTTATTATGAAAAACTAGCTTTTACCCGCATTCAAGTCATTAAATAAGTATCAGAGATCATTTCAATAGAAATGAATCAATATGATTCCAAACAGTTGAAGCTATAGTCAATTGGAAACTATAGTAAAAAATAATATTTTTTTTTTAATAAAAAGTATCCTAGATTATACTTCTAGTACCTCCAAAAATATGTGTACAAAGTTTCATGATGATCGGTTAAGTAGTTGTTGCGTGAAAATGTAACAAACAAACTCACATTCACATTTATAATATTAGTAGGGATAAACTGAAAACAAAAAGGAGTTAATTGAATCAGTACTAGCATTGTGTAAATCTTATTTAACAGAAAAACAGACCTGGCACTAGTTCTGCAGATAGAGCATAATTGGATAATTAAATATATTATTATTGTTATTTTAAGTATTGTACTTTTTCAGATACACATACGAGATCAAAATGAAGATGGAAACGAGCGGTGGAATTCTGAAACGTCACGCGGAACTTATTCTAGAATTTGACAATTATTTTACGAATTTCACGAGACTTCTGAGAGCTGATGATAAAATTAATTTTAAAGGTGTTTTGGTTAACAAAGAAGCGTATTATATAGGAACGAATAATCCACACGTCAAAGGCCACGAATTAAGCTGTATTCTGTGTAAAAATACGAATATACAGGATGTTAGAATCTCGTCCAAAGTCGTGACTTCTTCCAAATTTACTGATTTGTGTAAAATTATTATAAACGATTGTGTCGTCTCAACTAAATATATACTTAATTTTATTCTTAATCCTATTGTCGTTTTCAAATAGGTATGTGTGTTTTGTTTCGTGTGTTTTTGTGTTACTATTTAAAAAAAACTATTCTAACAAAAAAAAAAGAAAATGAATTAACTTGTAAAGGTTTTATTTCGAGTACTGATTTTGACATATAAAACGCAAGTATGCGGTAAATGTAAAGAAAAAATTGGATGCAACCTATCGGTGACGCGCTGAACTAAAGTGCAAAAAGACACATTTTCGATGTTCTAAGGCAGGGGTCGGCAGACTTATCAACCAGATGAGCCGAATATTAAGTTTATAGATTTTCCCATGCCTTCAGAGAGCCGCAACATGAACTTTACTATATACTATTGTATTGTAAGAAGAGCCAGATACTCCTATGGCAAGAGCCGCGGTCTGCCGACCCCTGTTCTAGGGCTAGGGCATTTGGATCTCAATATTAAATATATGTATAAAAACTGGCACTAAGAAACTTTACGGGTTAATCTCTAGGTATAATAAACTTCATTTAGTATGGAACAGTAAAAAGACGGTAGAGGTCATTTGACCCGAAGCGACTTGGAAATTTAGAAACTCCAGAACATTTTAATTCTTCTATCTGTATGTAAAAACACGTTAAATGTTATGCAGCCATTTGACCCGCGGCCATTTATGTAGATAAGTTACCAGTCTTTTCAAATATACTCAAGCTTTGAGTTATAGTTTAATTTTGTTAGTTGATCAGTTAATTTTAAACAATCTATGTAATTGGTACTGAAGTAATAATTTGTTGTCATGGAGAAACATATGCTTTGTCCTGTGTAACTCTAAATGTTTGCTATGAAATAATTAATGAAATTTTGTTTTGATTGAGAAATAATAAATTTGTATTTTTGTTAAGATATGTTATAATATGTAGAGTAATAAAATATATTACTCGTGTGTAATGTTTTTGAGTGATCTTTGAGTTTATTGATATTAAAATTACTTTGATATTTAAATAATATTACGTTAATGACTTATATGTGTGTAGTGTTGTCTGTTGATTCAATTTAATTAAATATAGAATATTATTTTGTGCCTTTCCATCGTAATTTTGTATTTAGGCCAGCTGCTGCCCTACTTCAAGTATTTAGGCGTGATGACATTATATTTTGATAAAAATTAATGCTGTTGTATGTAGAATGAATTTTGACGAAACAAGGTTATTTGATAGTAATTTAAAATTATTATAAATGACAATATTTTCTATTAAGAATTGCGTGTTGAACAAATAAATGTTATTTTTTTCGTGATAATCTGTTTTTTTTATACTATTATATTTTCCTATTATAAGTAGTCTTAGTATTATCGCTATTAACTTCAGGAGCGCTGCAAAGAAAGACTACAGATTATAGTTTTGGACGAATGTTTCAAGTTAGATGCAGTTAATGTACATATGGTACTAATGTATTATAAAAAGTATATTAAAACAAGAATACAAAAATATAAATTTTAATAGTAATGAGTACAAAATATGTTTTCTTAATCTAAGTGCATTTATTAAATGACTGAGCACCGTCAAATACTTATTTTAAATAACCCCCAACAATTACAACCTTTATCTCTTATTTGAAATACAACAGCATAGGTGGAATTTTTGACCAGGGATTAAAAAGCCCTAGGCCATGTAATTATCAATAGTTTTTCCTGGAAACTGCATGGAATCCAAAATCTGATACACTTGTAGCATAGTAGGCCTTTGATGTCGCGATAAATTCGTACAATGTACTCCGATCTCTATGAACCGACGACACAGCCCCGGGTTCGAGTTCCGGATCAACTGTAGAATTTTGTCTTCAAGTAATGCTGTAAACAACTTTATATTTAATTAATGTATAACAAGATAAGATCACAACAAAAATTATAACTTTTAGTTCCATTTTACTGCATATCCATGATTATTGTAAAAGGTAGGTAGATACCAACTAAAAATTCGAAATGCTAGTTGCAGGTATACGTTATTATTACTAAGCAGTATTTTACTATTCTACTAAATATCGGAACTTGTATTTTTCAGGTTATGGCATGTCTGTTGACATATTTCTTATTATTCTGGTTATAGTAAAATTAATATTACCACTGTAAACTAGAGATTATAAGGAACAAATCGACACATTTTTCATTAATATACGTTACAGTTGGTGTGTGGTCCATCCCCCATACAGAAAAAATGTGTCTTTTAACTTGACTTAGCCATTGTATGATGTTTTCTTTTTATTCATAGCCCAGCCACACTCCGCCTGATGTTAAGCTAGAGTGCAGTCCATGAGCATAGACAACTGTTACCACAGACAGTTGTCTGCGTGCAACAGTCGACTCCACTATGCCGGCTCGAGGAGACGAATGTGCTCTGTCCAAATTAACAGAGTACACTCCTCTCGTTATCCCGGCTACTATGAATGATATTTGATTTTTATTTGTTTTTAATTTATACACTCATAAGTTACTACTGTCAAGTTAAAACTTCCACCATAAGAAAGACCCACTCACCAAAATCACCTCTGTCTTCCCTTAATTTGTGTATAAAGTCACTGAGCAGTTGAGGTGTTCTATTCCGATCAATAGCCGGCAATGCGCTTGCAATCTCCAGCAACACTACCCCATAACTAAACACATCGACACCAGGTGACAGACAATGAGAGCGGAGATACTCTTCAGGCAGATAAGGACGTGTACCGTGGACCCTGGAAAGTAACAATAATACAGTTTAGCATGTAGTTCATCTTGTTTCAATATTTTCGGAGTCGTTGCAGCTATAATAAATTTCGAAATAGTATTTTGAATTAGTTAATCTATAAAACGCTCCATTGCTAAAAATTTATAGTCAAATGTAAAAATGAATAAATAAAACAGTAGCCAGTATAACATAGTAATATTTAAAGATTACAAAATCGGTGTCAGCTAAGTGTCAATAGCTTCATATAAAATACTCTGCCACTGGAACGTCCGATTAAAATCCGGACCCGATAGCCGACAAGTGTGAACGTAGCCTTACTAGAAAATTATCGTAAAAATGTAAAAAAACAATAGCCAGTATAACATAATAATTATATAGCACGTACCTAGATACCTTCAAATGTGTTCTATTTTCACCATAAGGCCCTCTTCTTGCGAGACCAAAATCGCCTATCTTTGGCATAGTACACTGGTCCAACAGAATATTCGCGGGCTTTATATCGCCATGTATTAACGGGGTTCCAGACATATTGTGTAGATATTGCAGACCACTGAAATTAATAGAAGTCATATATCTCAACACAAACCTATACCATTTAAAACATATAACAATAGGAGTGTGCTCTGTCAACTTATGATAGCAGTTGTCTCTGCTCAATACTTTACCTGGCAACCCCATGAGCAATTCTATATCTTTGCGACCAAGTCAAAGGCGGATGCTGCGTCTTCCGTTTCAATCTTTGCTCTAAAGAACCACCTGCCATTAACTGATATACTAGACACGCCTCTGGACCTAAAATGCAAACAAATTACTATATTAAAAATATAATTCAATCCTTGACTTCATTTGTATATTTTTTTAAATTTCTATACTAAGTTAATAAAATTTAACTGTATTTATATAGGTAGCTTAAAACTTCAGATTCGAATATTAAATGAAAATAAAAATCGTTTATTAGCATGCACTTGGTCATTGTTAGACTCTATTGTGATTTCAGAAAGGCGTATGACGAGAAGACCACAAGAAACTCGTAACAAAAATAACAGCTTACTATGAGGAGAGAAATAAATAACCGAAAGTCAGAGACAAAACTAAAGCTATATTTGAGTACCTGCCACCAAATATATCAACTAGTGATGTGCCTACATGACACTTACCGCCATGACTGTATCCATACAACGGCAATATGTTATCATGCCTATACTGGTTCAAGCACATTTCTCCAATCAACTCTTTGTTGATACCATCAAAGTCACGCAGGCGCTTTATTGCCACCGACAGCAGCTTCCATTTACCTGAAACCCATGATAAATGCACATGCGACCCACACTCTAACCCTGGGCTGATACATGCACAAAAATTACCGGGGCATGGGAACCTCCCACATTTAAAAAAAGTGTCGAAAAAAAGCAACAAGATCTACACTAAATATGATTTCTAGCAAATCTACTTTGTAATATCTCATATAGTTTTCTTTTGAAATGTGAGAGGTTCCCGTGCCCCACCCTGTATATTATAAATACAGTGGTACCTCGATATAAGAGTGTTTTGAGATATGAGCCGCCGAGCGAGTGATATTTTGCTTTGAGATACGAGGAATCGCACACGACCCCGACATGCGCCCCGATCTACATTCGCAGCAGCATACGGTGCTTTGAGATACGAGCAAGGTTATGGAACGAATAAAACTCGTATGTCGAGGTACCACTATATATTTATATTTGATTATGATATTTGACCGAGAAAAATGTTGGAACTCGTTGTTCTGTATCTATATTACTGGCTATGTTTATAAAAAGAGTATTTTATATGTCTCTTTTATATGCTACCACTTGTCAATTCGAATAATAAATATATACATTATGGTTATCAAAAAGGATGTTTCCTTTACAATCAAATAAATAATAACTAATCTTCTAAAGCACTGCACATAGGAATCAGTAATTCAATCTCCAATAAAAAATTATGTTTATTATGTTTGTGTAGTCCTACCCATAGTAAACAAACAGAATGAAACAATACCTTGAAAAACTTGTCCAAAACCACCTCTCCCAAGTAAATTACTTTCGCTCCAATTGTCAGTTGCCTCCTTTAACTCGTCATATTTTATCATAGGGATCGCTGGCATTTGACACATGAACTCATCGTTCGTGCCTTTCGATGAATTCTGCAATTAAATAGTAGCTATAACCATAACCCATATTTTCACCAAAAAAAACTTTCAACTCTCACAAATTGTATAGAAATTTTATGTCAGTTTGGAAAGTGGTATATAGAAGAATATTGATACATATATCTTTTAGTGCCTAGTTTGATTTTAGAATACGTTTATATTGTTTATGGTTTCGATAATGTCAGGTTTTCAATTTCATGAGTTCCAGACAAGCTATTTTTATAAAATAATTAATCTTTTATATTTAATTTTAAAAATAAGGGGGATGAGAATATCACAATAGACAAACTACTATGAAATAATAATAATTCAGTAACTCTACCTGCATACAAAATCAAAGGTTGTATAATATTTACCTCAGTACTGGATTCATCTGTTGTAGCATTTCCATTGTATATTTTATCACTTGATGTTGGTTGGACACCCTGTAACAAAAACAAAATATCAATTGTAGTCAATACTACTTTTGTATTACAGTAAAAATCATGAATTTTAAGCATACATTAAGGCAACGGTACCCAAACTTGATTAGGCTTTAACCTAAGGCTAAAAATGGGGGTATATGTATGCTCAGAGATTCCCAACTTAATGCCGTGTTATTTGTTCTAATTGGAATGGAAAAAAAGAACTATGAACATTACCAATATGTCCAATATTACCAAATGTCTTAACTAATTACATATTGGTTGTATTAAAACACTTACTCTCTCCATTAGTATTACAGGCAATGGTAGTAAGTCACTCCCGTCCATTTTAGGTGGTTTCTGTCTATTTGTATTTTCTGAAATTACAACAAAAGCTATTGGACTTCAATTCTTCTAAAGCTGCAGATATTATGAAAGCTGGGAAAATATTACTTTCAGCATGACTAAATCATATTGATTTATTTATTTACATGCTATGCCCATTGACATTTCACATATACACATACACAATAGAAATCCAAATCAATTGTCTAGTATGTATTTTAAGACATACCCAGCTACAGCCACATCCATATAAATGTGGCTTATACAAGATTAATTAATCATTCTATAAATATACATTGTTACTTTATTATTCTAATGAGCTTACAAGCAATTCATAAAAATTCAGCAAAAAAATCATAAAAAGCAAACTTATTCAGAAATCATATTACACATTAGATATCTTACTGATAAAAAAGCTTGTCATAATCTATGTCATTTTATGTTTACCCTTAGGTATACAATAGGATGACAATGCCCCTATACAGCAGCTATTCTTCTACATCATAGTAGATTTATTATATATTATTGTGACATTAGTATGTAAGTGGACAATGCCAGTATACAGCAGCTAAATCAAATTGATAATTATTAAATTAATAAATTTATTTCCTTTATATTTGTATTTGTATTGACGAGTAAAAGCGCTCTATTGGAGCCTGTTTACTAAAAGTAAATAAATTTAAAAAAAAAAATCAGTTAATTATGGTGTCATGACCATATCAAGTAATTTACTGCAATCTTGCTCCATGTAGTGTCATATTATGAGAATGTAAGAACAACTTAAGTTATAACATAAATAACAACTTCAAAGCTGTGTGGGTATAATTTTTGGTTCATATTCAGAAACAACAAGGTTTGGACTATGCTCGAGTGTAGAGTCTGAATAGAGGCCTTTACCTAAATTATATACATTACCATCAACAGTTGCAGTGTCATCTTTCTCCTTAGACCCATCAGAGATATCTTGTTTCTTCAATAACTTGTGAAATCTAGCATCGACTATTGGCAGTAGACACCTCATAGCCAAAACATGTCTCATACGATGTAGCAATATGAACAACTCCTCCACTCTGTGATTTAATTGACCCCATTTTATGAATAGCTGATTGGAAGGCGAGTTGTTTTGACGACGTGACTCTTGTTCTATTTCCTGTTATAAAATATAATGTAATATAAAAACATTTTTTTTTAAATTATAAACATAATTATACAGCTTCCAATTTAGTTTGTCCAATGTAATTTTAATTGTTGTGGTCCATGATTTATGAATTGTTGATTACTTTTTTTTCTATTTAAATGATAGTTTTTTTGTTAGTTATTTTATGTTCAGGCTGTGATTGACGAATTTCTTGTGGTCTTCTCACCATACGCCTTTCCGAAGCCAGTGTAGAGACTAACGATGAGCAAGTGTACACCTTTAGAGCCCATGCTAATAAACTATTTTCATTTCATTTCCAATATACTATTAATTGATAATGTATATGGCACAGTGGTAAGGATAGCAGTGTGTAATAAATCAGTCAAACAAATATTATTATTAAAGATTGTAATAGGTGTAATATTGAATTAATTAATTATTTTAAACTGATTTTACAGTCTTAGTAAACAAACAAAATATTTCGCACAGGCCCTTTAGGTTCGAGTCAGAATCTACGATATTTTAGAAAGACAACGAGAAGAAATCACAAACTTAACAAAAACAAGAATTTTATTCTATATGAGTAGGTGTAATCAATTTAATTTTACATAGCTTATAATTAACTTATTGTCTAAACTAAAATACTCACAAGAGACTACTTATGGGTTAAACCAGGCTTATGTGTGGGAAAACCCAAATATATGCGAGTTTAGTCATGTAAAACACCTGATTTTTACTCACATTTACATCAAATGCAGAATATTTCATATGAACACCCGCTAATTCCTTCCAATCTTCATTGTGATCAAGTAAACGACAAAGCTCTTTATTTATTTCATAAGGCAATTCGTAAATGTACATGTTTTATTATAGAATTTAATAGAATTCGGCGCATGCACAAAATCACATCATCATGAGAAAATAATACTAACAATACGAGCAAAGTAAACTTTATTTAAATGCTACGAAAGTGTTTAACATAATCATCTTTTTAAATTAATAGGATTATACACAGTTTTACGTTCCGTTTTAGGAACTCTCTTTAACTGTCATTTATTTATTTATGTTCTAGTAATAAATGGCGGGAAATATAAAGTTACGAAAAAGTTTATTATTTTATAACATAGCTTTATTAACATAGATATTTTATAAAATTGGTTGATAAGTAGGATCCAAAATCTTCGTTGATACAGTCTGACGATACCAATCTGCTGAACCACGAGGTTTTCTTGGTCTATTGTCCTTGTTGAAATCCACTTCAAAAAGACCAAATTTCACACTAAAATTAACAAGTAATTTTAATTAATCATTATTTTATTAGCAAACTAATTATTCTTGCATTATATTAGGCTTCAACATGTGCAAATATATCCTTTGACATGCTTACTCTTATCACAATGGTTAGTACCTAGATGTCTAAATGTTTAGGGAATTTCTAATAAAAAAAACTTACGACAGTCCACTGTCCCACTCAAAATTGTCCATTAAACTCCAAGCAGTATAGCTTTGTACATTACAATTATCAATATAAATAGCATTAAGCACGCTATTTAAATATCTTCTGTAATATGAGGTACGTAACTGGTCTTTGTCGCCGCGAGTTCCGAAACCGTTTTCTGTTATAATGACTATAGGATTTTTGTACGAGTTCTTTACAAAATTTAATGCTGCTCGAATTCCTTCTGGGATTACCTTTGAGAATAAAAGTTAGATTAATATCCATTCAGTATTCACTTTCATTGTCCCTTTTGTAAAATTGACAATATTCTATGAACTGCGATATGAACTATTTTTCCTATTCCTATTCCTATTTTTCTATATTTCCTTTTATTATATTGTCCTCATATTTTTTTATTTTATATAATGGCGGGTGATTCAGAAGAACGTTTGCATCCGAAAATGTGATATTAATTCATATTCTCATGGTCAGAGTCGGCTCCCAATCTTCAACTAAATCATCCGATGTATTTTCTTATATTATTTATTTATGTACCAAGCTCATATTTTTATAAATTAGTAAACGTTAGAAACATCAAAACGATATTAAGCAGTTTTGATCCTTAAAAATGTATACTAACAGTAACATGAGGACTCGCGCCTTGTTCGAAATTATACACATCCTCCATATAAGACCCTTTAGCACCAAGATCATCTTCATATGAGGGAATCAAATCGCTGGCTTTCACATTTTTTCTTGTGTAAAATCTAGAAAATACCACAAAATATTTCTTAATTATCCTACTAAAAACCATCATGTTTTTTACTAATAATTTTAAATCAACAAATGAATATTTCTGTAAATTATTGGGATATTTTTAAATTTATTTGTATAGAACTATAATATTTATTTACATAATACATAATACTTTATTGAACAAAATAAAATAATATATTACAAATAAGTACAAAAAAAAAGGAAGAACAAAAGATCTTTAGTGATCTCTACCAGGCAACCAACCTTTGGGTAGTAGACCAGAAAGTAAATAGTAGGGTGCAATTGACCGCACTACCTGGTCAAGTACCTGGTTAAGTCAGAGTGTGGTTAGACAGAATCAGTTACAGCAAAGAAAAACCTTTATTAATGTACACCATTCTGATAGAATACATTCCTCCAGTGGCTCCAGTTATAATTGTCCAAACAGCTATTAATTAAAAATACCTGGTAGAATAATGATTTAGGCCAAAGAAATCACTAGATCCTTTCACCAACTCGATTTCTTCACGCGTAAACTCTGGCAGTCTGCTTCGAGGGAAACCTTGTTCTGCACTTTTTTTGGCCACTCGTATTTTAACTCGCTCTGGCCAATCACCTTCGGAGGAGAAGATTGGATGCGCATAGAGACCAACCTTGATAATTAATAATTAGTGAAGATTATTTTTTATTGATTTAATTATAAACACCATAGTTTATATAATTGGTTGTTTCAGGCGTTACTTTGCGGAAATTCATATTAAAGAAAATTATTTTGCTTATAATTCCCGCTACAACAATTAATAACTTGTCTCGACGCGTTTCGCCACTTCACGTGGCATCATCAGGTCGCTTCGGCAAAATAATTTAAAAAAATTCCTTTAACATAATTTATTTTAATTAATAAACAATTTAACAATTTACTTCGAAATACATATATATGTATAGTATACTAAATTTATTATTCCTTCTATAGAAATTATGACAGTTATGTGATGTCACCAATTATTTATCCGATATTAGGCTTGATATTTCGTTTAAAAATTTATTACGTTATACATCATAAACCAAACGATTAACAAATAGGTTCTTCTTAAAATAATTAAGCAAAATAATAAAATAAGCCTTTATTGAACACGTGGTACATAAGCAAGCTTAATACGAGCAAATAATTTATAAAATATATGGACAATTTACGCATTTAATAATTTTTATATAAGTATATATTGATATTATATGTATGTGTATGTATTGATATTATATGTATGTGTATGTACTCTGTTATTATATATTTTGTTTATTTATAATATATTAATTGCATTTGCGCCTCATTCACCGCATTCCTCTCGCAATAGCGTAATAAGCTCGTCATTGTGCCATATTTTTGTAGCGCAATAAAGAATTATTATTATTATTGTAATCAATGTTACTCTTCCTACTTTGAACTATGTAAAGTCTTTTTAAAACATGCCTAAGTGATTTATACTGTTTTTTCTTCTACAGAAAATAATTGTTGTTATCGATCTAAATAGGATTAACCTCAAATTCCATTGCGTCTAAGCCAGCTTCGACGTCTTCGGGGTGATCTGATGCCGCAGTTCTGTAGTCGGTTGCAATTGAAATTCCACAAATACCTGAAAGTTTATTTGGCGCACTAAAACATAACCGTAACAGATGAATGCATAATGACTGTTATTGTTTACATTTATAAGCATGTGTTTGAAATAAAAATGCATATTAATAGTAACTGTCATATACGTTAATATAACGTCTCAGATAACGAATAAGGAGAGGAGTGTACCCTGTATAGTGGAGATAACAGTTGTCTCCACTCATGGACCACACTCTAGCCTAAGATCAGATGGAGTATGTCCATAATTCATATGCTAGGGTAATATATAGAAGTCTATTATTTTTGTTTCGGCTTGTTACAGAACATACAACACAGCCTACAATTTCTTATTTAAAATATTAATGTGAAACTTTTTATGCCGCTTACATTAAATTAACCGGAGAGAAGCGCACTCTGCCAATTTGTATAGAGCACATTCATCTCCTCAAGCCGTCATAGTGACGGCGATTAGTAGTAGTGATAGTGGTAGCGTTGTTTTACAAGAACCATTAAATTAAGCTTAATATTAGGCATCTAGTATAATTGGTTGTTTCAGGCGTTACTTTGCGGAAATCCATATTAAAGGAAATTATTTAAAATTATTTTGCTTATAATACGTGGCATCATCAGGATACGTGAAGTGGCGAAACGCGTCGAGACAAATTACTGAATGTTATAGCGGGAATTATAAGCAAAATAATTTTAAATAATTTCCTTTAGGCATCTAGTCCTTAGTAAGAAAACATATATATGTATATGAATGACAATACCTTTCTGTTTACTGCGAAACTCTTTATCATAGAGTCGATAAGCCTTTGCGTGCGCCAAAACGATATATTTAGCGCTTAAATATTCACCAACGCCATGCATTTTTAAACCGGGAGCAAACCGTCCTAACCCATAACCGAACAAGCCGATTTGTTTCGGCTCGTTGATTGTAATCCAAGTTTTGACACGATCTCCGAATTTTGTAAAGCAAACCCTTGCATAGTCTTCAAACCACTCGCATATTAAGGGGTTTGTCCATCCTCCTAAATCTTGCAGGTTTTGTGGCAAATCCCAATGATAAATAGTAACCACAGGCTCTATATTATTTTTAATTAATTCGTTAATTAGATTGTTGTAATAATTAAGGCCGTCTTGGCTTATTTTGTTCGCAAACCCATTAGGAAGGAGTCTCGGCCAAGAGATTGAGAATCTGTAGAAATCTACTTGGAGATACTTTATCATTTCAATGTCGGTTTTGTAGAGATGGTAAGAATCGCATGTGACGTCACCGTTTGTCTTGTCTGTTATTAAACTTGGTGTTCTATGACAATATGTATCCCAGATGCTCGGTGATTTGTCTACAAATTAATGAATTAATTTAAACTAAATTATTCATAATAATTGCACAAAAAAATAATAATATAGATTTAGCTTTGACCGATACTAAACTGCTTCTCCTATGACAATTGGTTGTCTGGAAGAAATTACTTTTAATGATAAGATCGCTAATTGCTCTAAATTTGTTTCTTATGTGAATTAGTATTATTATTATTTATTTATTTTTAAAGCAATAAAGAAATTATTATTATTATTATAATTGGAAAATAGGAGTTTAATGCCTCTAATCAGCTTGGGAGATGTGAGCAGTGATGCTGTGAATAGCGCAGAGGATTCAATAACAAAATAGTACTAAGAGTTGAAAAGATTTACGTTTATTTTAATTATGGCTGTTATACCTTCATATTTTTGCATTCGGATTAAATAACAATAAACGCATTAGTATCTTAATCAATACATTTTTTAAATTTCAAGTATAAAACAATAATATAAAAAATATCAATGTCTAGTAAATCTAAATGTTTTAAAAAATGGAATTTCGAGATTTTAAAAATGGAATTACGGTTGATTACTTTTATTACATAAAATCTGTATAGGTAAATATATTATTTAAAATTTCATCTGTAACTTTCTAACCTGCAGCATTCCAACCACCTTCAATTTGAAAGGCAGCAGTGGCGACTCCAAATTTAAAGTTTTTAGGAAAAGGTCTTTTTTCGGTCGGCTCTTTTATGTCAGTCCTGTAAGTGGATTTTATAACTGATTATTGATGCCTTATTGCGTTAAAACACGTATCGCAGAGAGCGCTGAAGACTGACTAAATCGCATTAGTCCACTGAGCCAACACATGCTGGTATATTCTCTATATTTATATATTTGCCTCAAAGAATTTATTTCAACTTAATGGGTCGACTTACGTTACATCTATATATATATTTTTTTGTTTTATTAGTTAATAATAAAAAATAAAAAAGCATTACTTACAATATAATAGAAGTCATCTTGAAGACGCAACTGTTATGATGTCAAATCCTGTAGTATAATTATTATGTATGTTTATATAAAAAGATAAAATAATACACTTTATTGATACTTAGATAAGATAGTTCAAATTATTTTATGTAGGATGTCTTTGATATGTAGCAAATTATATACTAAGCCTCTAGATATCCGTGCCTTAGTACGGATTTTAAAATTAAAAACGTCAATATTTCGATAGACTCAAATGTCTTCTTTATAACACAACAATGCGAACCTATCGGAAACGCGAGGAACTTTTAGAAAAAAAAAATAATAAAATGTTAAAATAAACGCTATAGTAAGCTGGATAGTTTTTTAAATGTGTTTGTAAATAACTTCAGACCCAAACAAAAGCTTCTACCTACATCTAATAAATCGTGAAGATGCAAAAAACAATGACCATGTTTCAGAATTGTTTGTCTCCTTAATGAGTCGGTAATGGATTAATAAATAAAAGATAAGCTTTATGTTTATTTAATGTAATGATTGTTTGAATAAAGCAGTTGCTCAAGAATATTATTGTTATTTAAAATTACTTAATAATTATTTAATTAGTTGGATTTTTATGTTTTACATCAAATTTATTCTAATTTAGAGCTGGTTGCCTCCAAACTTATATATTATAAAAAACAAAACAAAAATAAATCTATATGAAAAGTAATTTATTTGTAGTAAGGAACAAAAATTTCCAATCTCTGTGGCGGAGTCCTTACATGGATCAAATAACTATTTATTGCAATTTATAATCAAAGAACAGGACATTGTATTGTGTTGACAATGTCTGTTTTATATTATATTATAAGTTCTGTTGATATGAAAACAAATTCTAATATTATACTTTCAATATTTGTTTATGTTATTTTTGTCAATCGAAATGCAACGATTTTATGGCTAACTTTCACTTGACTTTTGTTTCAATTTAATTAGAATTGTAACACTATAACAATTTTTAAAAATGGCAATACTAGGTTATTCCGGCAGTTGTGAGCGGGGTCGGCCATCTTTTTTCGTCTTCTTTTAGCAGTGTTATAATTGTTTTACAGAATATAAATTTAAAAAACATTTTATTGTAAACGGTATATAGTATTGTAAAACAAAACAAAATAACAAATTATATGGTGTTATATTTAATAATATAATAAATACGTTAATTATCTATTTATATAGGTAACAAAATATTTTCTGTTTATTTATTTTAGCCTTTTATTTATATATGACTCCCTCTATTAAGTACTGTACCAGCTTGAGCAGACGATAGAATAGTTTTAAAATAACTAAACTTTAAAAAACCGTCTTTAAAGAAGCGATTACAACAACAATTAATAAATAGTGTATTTATTAAGCGAGACGTCGAATTGAGTCAGTCAAATATTTGTTCAGTTGTTTCAATCTCCTTCATGTTTCAAACCTTCCTTCTGCTTGTTCAATTGAAATTTCATTTGAAAATACTTTCCAAATATCTGTTTTTTTTATATATAAAATTTATATCGTAATAATCATCTAGTATAGTATAAACTGAATTTGAAATAAAATAACAATTATTACTTTTGTTAAGAGAAGAAATTTGATTATTAATTCCGTCAATTTTTGAAAGTATAATAATATACATATATATACCTATAATACAAACCTAGTCTAACTTTAAATATATACACTAATTTAATATCTATATTTTAGTAAAAACTATTACAGAATAAAACATGCCATTTTAATCACAACAGAACTATGTTGTTTATCACGTCTTCGCAACGCTCTCCGAGTATTAAAAACTAATGTCCTAAATATGTTTAAAAAAATTGTACAAAAATTAATTAAAAATAATCGAGTACAAGTTACATTTACGCAGGAATTAGAACAAATATCAAAGACACTTGAATACACAAAACCACACGATCTAATAACAGGGTTGGCATTCGATTTCTATATTATAAATTACTCTAATACCAAGAAATTTCTTTTAAAGTAATAAAACTAATTCATGAATATTAGCCTGAAACATTTATTGGGCAAATATCCTTTTCCGAAGATTGTCTTCGCCAGATATTTGATGATTTGACTTGATACATTTTTGATATTACGATTTGCTCTGCTATTGATATATTTTGACATGAGTATTGAAATGCAAATTAAATTCTATATGTGTTATTTCATAATATCTTGTTAAACTCAAATTGACTTATTCGTATAAACAATCAGAGGTCATTTAACAAAAAAAGGAAAAGTAGTAATAAAAAATAAAATAATATTAAAGCAGAAGATACTAAAACGCATGCCACAGAGTTTGTATTCTAGGTCCAGTTTAGTAGATAATTAACTTTGAATAATTATTATATTTTATTAATCATTAAAAAAAATGTTTCTTATAATTAACTTTATTATTGGTAATATATTTTTTTATATTTCATCATCTTCTTTTATTACTTCAGATATCTATTAAAGACAATTCTGCCAATGTCGAGTATTCGGGCAGCAGCCCAATAAGAAATTATACAATTTTAATTCACACGTAAAACCTCGCGTCAAAAAAACTTAATATGTCTGTACTAAAATGGTTTGTTGTCATTTTTAAATTTAAACATTGAAAGAATCTCACCATCTGTATTTTTTTTATCTTATACATTTCCCTTTACTGCTTCATATCGATAAATTGCTTTTAGAACTAATCTGACCACGAGATATTTTCGTGTATAAAGACTTCACAGATGGATGATAAAATGAAGAGAAGTGGGAAATATTTGGTATAGTTATATTAATTAATATTGATTTTTATTTCAATAAGCACAACCCTGTTAAGAAGGTTGTATGTACGCCGTCTGAGACCCACTTTTCGAAGACCACATTAGATTTGGTGTTCAGTTCGACATCGATCACCTACAGAAGTACTACTCATTATGGACTCATCGACTGTGAAAAACATAACTGTAACATTTCAGAAGAATTTCCTCTGCATAGTATTGGTAAAGTTATTAACAATTCATTTCTGTTGCTTCAAATAATGTAATATATCTAGATTGAATACTAGCACGTGTGTCGGATATAAATACTATAACACTAATCAAGTATGGGTTTAGAAATTGTACTCAAGTATATATCTCAAAAAGTTCTTGAGCTTTGTCGTACGAAAGTTGAGTGAAAATGTTCTTATGTATAATCTTATTAATTCTCTTGATATACATCCTCAAGCATAGTGAAGGCGACTGTTGCTATGCGGATATGTCTCTCCTGGATTCCTCTTTTCGCTCAAACCAAAGATCAGATAACAAACATTTCGAATATGATCATATACAATCCCATGGTCATTTTCAATAAAGATTTATTCATTAGTGAATATTGAAATTTTAAAATAAGTACAGTCTAACAGTTGATCAAATAAAATTAAATTTAAACACATTTTTACAGTAATTTAATTAAGATCTATATGTTTTTAAAAGCTAAATTCGATTGTTTTAAAATGTTTGTTTTAGGGAACCTAGGTATTTCTTTAGCAATGTTATTTTATAATTAAAAAAACCTTTTGCTCATTATTGCTTTTATTAATTTTAAATATATTTTTTTCTTCACAGAAATTGATAAAGGTACTTCTTACGGTTCTATGATAATAAAATGTATTATAGATACCAATGTCTATAACACGGATTTTGATCCAGTGAATGAAAGATTGACAATTATAGAAGCTATTAATTTGAATTCAGGCGTTTTAGGTTACTAAGAAGAAAACACAATGACAAGAAAATGTTTGTTAAGCGAAGTTGGTTTGTGACCGTCACTAACGGGCAGTGTTATTTGAAATTTGCTCGTTTTGACGATCGCAAAATGAACTCGCTTGACTAAAATCAACTGAGATTTATATTGTGGATGAAGAACTACAATCATTGGAAGGAGCTTGTGACATGTAAAAATTGTATAATTAATAATAATTAATGATGAGCATTATGTGTTTGTCTGTTTTTATAGGATGTGTTTAGTTCTGAGTGTTGTTGCATTATGAATGAAATATAAATGCAGTTTTAACATGAAAAGCTGTTTATTTTCAACCACAATGACATAAGTGACAATTGTATTTTAAGCCTAATATTGATTATTATTATTATATACGTGTGCATTACGTTTCGAACGAGACGCCAAGCACGACACAACACGTCTAGCGAATCTAGCGACAATAGTATTCTTAAACCTAGAATATTAGTTATGTAACAAGTGTAGCCGATAGGTTTGCAGTTATCGCAGTCTCAAAATCCACACTAAAATAGAGAGTATTATTGAACTTTATTCTTGTTTATTTTAATTGGTTTATTTCTCTAAAAATTTGCCCACAAATGTTTTACATGCTTCTCTAGTAAATTAATCTCGATGTTTTTGTTAATAATCTCTTATATAAATTGTATAAAAGTCATTGATTGATAATAAAATATACATTTACAATTATGTACCTACTCATTACCTTTTTATATTTTTTACGTATTACTCAATGGTTAATATTTCATTGTTTTCTTTAGTCGTTCAATTTATTTTGTTTGTTGTCTTTCATTAAAACAATAATAGATTTAAGTAAATAAAAAATTACATGCAAAATAAACTATTTAAAACCGATCATTTGTTTATTTATTTCAATTTCCTATTCTTCCTATCGTTTTCGAATCTATAATATACAAAATTATTAAAATTGAGCAAGAAAGAGTATTTCTTTGCTAAACCAATTCATACAAAAATGCCATGAGACATGTACATCATAAAAATGTTTAACCACAACTATATTTTAATATTATAATAAAAACAAAAACGAGATACAGGGGCGCCTAGTTCGAGGTGCAAAGAAATTATCGCTTACACTAATGACCTGTAAACACATTAATTCTTACAAATGAATTATTTTTCATTATTATTATAAAAATATATTTTATGAGTTGATTAGAGCATAATAAAAGTAATTGTGTTTATTATTAATTACACTTAGACAAACATTCAATTGGAAATTGACTACCTGAAGATTGTTTTTAAACCGCATTTATTTTGAAATTATTTATTGAACATAATATCTTAATGAGATGAAAAATAAACAAGGAAACGTGTTAGAAACATTTTAAACAGATCAAAGTGCAAGCCTAATTATTATTTGATTTTAGATAAAATGCAAGGAAAGTTAGTTTCGGATGCAGTTTGTTATTTATTGCGTTTGAGTGCATTACAACATTATTTTTGTGATAAACTTTTCTTACTTTTTATGGTATTATTATTGTATTCTGTTCCGCGGAGGTGTACCGAAATTATCAAGTTATAACCACGACGAGAAATTATTCGGTAAGTAATATTTTTGATAATTATTATTTAATCCTATGTAAAGGTATTCAGCTAAAAACAGCTAAAAAGAAGGAGCGTAAAACAAAAATATTACATTCATTGTTTTTATCACATATTATTCTTTCATTTGTTATTTTTCGATAAATATTATTAGTTACTAAAGTTGCCAAAAACAATACTTTTTTTTTAATTTGCATTCTTATTTTAAAATTTTAATGTATGCCCATGTATTATCAAATATAAAGCGTTATGAACAAAAATAGGAGTCATGCTTTTCTATACCTAAAATGTAGTTAACTCGATACCTACTTAAAGCAGTTATGTATAAATTTAAAAAAAAAGTTTACGCCTAATTAGCGAGATTTTGTAAAAGTTAGCGGTTTGTTTCGGTGAGATAGCAAGACAGCAGCCAATGACTGGAGGTACGTTTTTTAATATTTGTTCCAGGTTTTTACAATTTTATTATATTCATAAGTAGGTTTTATGACGCTAGTTAATATTGTATTTAGCGTTATTAATCTTACTTTTGATTATAGTAAATAATACTACGTGTTTTTTTATCAGTGGTTTCGCTCTTTATTTGTATTTTTATCTAATTGTGTAAATACCGTCACGTATTTTAAATTTTGTTTTTATTTTGCATACATCCTGTTTTGTAATTGTTAACATCCTTTGTGGTTCAACACCAGCGTGCAATCCCGGGTTCGATTCCCTGTTGAAACAAATATATTATATAGGTATTATATATTATATAATATAGATATATATTGTCCTCGTTTGGATATTCACAACACAAGCTACCTATAATTAAGATTCAGATGTTCTAAAGCGTTTATTTTATCATATATAGGGTTTATAGGCTTTTAAATTAATGACATATTTTTTTAAATCGAAGTCGTGGGGATCTTTGTTAAAGGCCAATGTGATCGCGTCTACAACAATTATCATTTCTGTCCTAAGTAGGTTTTGTAAGGCTAGTGTATGTTATAATTCTAGCCTACAAATATCTATTTAGGATATAAATGAAATTATTCTACGGGTTTCTTCTCTCTGACAGTCGTGTCTGCTCATGGTGGAGTGTGCTCACGTGCCGGACTAAGGTTATTAATATTCAAATCAAATACTACAGAATTCGTGTAATTTTATTTCTCTTATAAAATTAATATAAATTTATTTAGTAATATCAATCATAATTCAATAGATTTTCCACTAGAAACGGTTAGTAAATGTCTTAGTGAAATTAAATAAAAATTATTATAATATATAAATTCTCAGATTTTACTCGTGTACTATGAAATTAGATATGTTATTATATATTGTAATGAGACTGGAATATTGTTTATTAAACAAATGATAGAACTAAACTAAAATGTGAAACATAAAACGTATTTACTTTAAACAATAATACCTATATTGCACATAATTAATTTAATTGTTCTTTTTTTACAGATTTTTAATATTACAAAATATTTAACACGAATGGATAAATTAACATTTTCATAATAAGTAGGTTTCGGTAGGCTAGTTTATTTGTAATTTAGCCTAGCAAAGCCTGCTTGCTGTGAGATTGTTTAATAATGCGAAGAAACGAAGATGACTGATGCCTCGCCGAATAACTGAAGTTTGATCTAGAGACGATTCATTATAAGTAGGTTTTGGTAGGCTAGTATTAATAGAAACGTAGTCTATCTTAATCTATTTATAATGTCAATGGTCCGCACTTAATAAATCTCCAAACAATTTTCTATTAAATATTTATAAACGCCTGAATAAAAACAATATAGATATTTATTTATTTGTTTTTATTATTAATTATTATAGGTATCTAATATAACTTTGTGAACGTCCACTTTTAATCCATAATAAAAGTAATGTTAATGCCTGAATAAAAATTAATAGCAATATTATAGTTTCTCAAAGTATCAGCATATGATTAATATAGGTAGTACTTGATTTGCATGTATATTGTGCATTGAAAATTAACAATAAGTGTTTGCGAAGTTTTTTTACTGCAAAGAAAAAGAAAAGCTGTTGTAAACTTAATAACTATTATTTAACATTTTCAGACTAAGTTCACATGTTAATATAATTTGTATCTTTTGTCACTCAATAAAATTTTTTAAGTTACTTAATTGATTTCTAATAAAAACACAACAAAATTGATGTAAAACGAATTATCACTTAAACCGGTGTAATTTTCCTATGATAGAATCCTTTGCTGCAGCACTCAGCAGTACCATCGCGTGCCTACCACCTTCAATGAGAATAACAAATTATCCAATATGCAAAAGGTGCTTCAACCAATTGATCTTAACGAGAAGATTGATTCTTTCAAGTGTTTTATATAGGTCGTGTGACTGCATTATTTCATAAACGCAGGCCGTCAATGAGGATGTAATCTGTTAGTGTATGGTTGCCCTAATAGGATAAATCGTTCGCTTATTGAGTCAATTTTATATGCGATTTACTTTATTGCTGGTGACATGTTAAGTGCCTATAGTTGTAAATTTGTTCTTTGGTTCATAATCTATATTTTATTCATACCTATATTTTTCAATTGACAATTCCTATCGGCAACACATTAGCAAAAACTTAAAAAGGAAATAAAAGATTGTTGAGCTGTTTAAAGATACCGAAAAAATATAAAACGAATGTAATCGTATTTTGTAAGACAGCTCATTTAATAAATTAAAATTTCAAGTATAAAAAACGTGTTTATGTGTATTTTATTATTATAAATTATTTTAGAGACAAAAAATCAAAATGAATATTTATTTTTAAAAAAATGTGTTCAACAAAAACCACGACCACAGTAAAATTTAAAAAAATAAATGTCAAAAGCAGTAGTGTTATTGTTTGTTAGGCTCTTCGGCGGTTGTTTTTTAATCGCTAGAATAAAGTAATAAAGGATAATGTCGAACGACGATCTAAAGGAAGAACAAGAAGCGAGAGCAAAACTCAGAGAATCTTATTTAAAGCACATCACCAAACTAATAGGTAAATATTAAATCATAAAGTAATTACACTAAATCTTAAACTTAATTACTAAACAACCCCTTTATAAACATTATTATGCAAACTAAATCATATCAAATTTAACAGACAAAAATGAAATACAATTTAAGTAATACATTTTTTAGTTTAAACTTTAATTGAAAGTAACCTAAAACTATAATATTCCCTATATAAAGGAATTTTCCTCAAAAAAAAAAATGTCTTTTAATTAGTTTAGGTTTTATCTCACATACTATCGCATTTACTCTATTTAATCTGACGTTTCGAAAGATTGCAGGCGGCGACTACTATAGCTACAAAATATCTAATGTAATTAATGTCTGGAAATAATCTAATACGAGAACATATCAGCTATTTCCTATACTTTAAAATATATTTACTCACCAATCCATGCTTTTGTTAATTTTTTTTAACATATAATATTTTCAGATAAAAAATGTACAATAGTACATTATGAGAAAAAAACACTGAACGCTGTCTTCTCGGGGACAAATAGTCAAGGAAGTGAATTTTTAGTAACTGAATTTGAAACTCCTATTGCGTTTTATAAATCAGCTCTATTACGTGCTCCAGATGTTCTTTCTATTACATTTAATTCTAGTTAATTTTGTGTTACCTCAAATATTGATTTTTGAGTCCGGGTGCTGGACCTAAACAGAAGAGTTAACTGGCTTTGCAATAAATGGATGGTGTTAAAAAGAAGAAGTCATTGCATACAATAACATAATATTGAGATTATAGGAAGCTCTGTGTGTGATTTATTGTGCAGTTTTTTAAGCCATTTAATAGGCGTATATATTTTTAAAATTGTAATTTCGTTTTCTTTATTTTAATTAAGTAATCTTTAAAGTTTTTTTTATTGTAATTTCATGTATAGGCTATAATCGTTGAGTTTCTTGTGATCCTCTCGTCATACACCTTTTTACACACCTGTAGTGCTTATTCTAATAAATTATTTTCATTTCATTTATTTATTTTGGAGGTTATTTTATTTATATTGTCCTGTCTGTAAGGTTGGAAATGTGTGATCTATTCTACATCGGGAAAGTTATTGTATATAATTTTTATCAGCAGTGTATCAGGAACAAAATATATGATGTTAGTTAAGGATTGAATTGAAGATAAAGATTGTATTATTAAGAGTAATTATGTTTTATATCTGTATAAATTAACAAAAAATATTTGATGAATTTTGCAAATTGTCTTTCAATACAAAAATTATTGTTAAATTAAGCTTTTAGTTACAAAATAAACAAATTAAAGTTTTATTTTTCATTAAACACTAGTTTCTTTTCAAGATAGGCTTGGAAGTAGCAGAGTGTGATCCGAGGAGACTGCTGTAATGGTTGCGAGACTTGGATTGCATTCTGGATTAACACCGAGTTGAGTGCAATGCTGAATTGGTCTACTGTAATAGTTTCCCCTTACCTATAAATTAAATATGAGTTGTTTTAATTAAAAAAAAGATACCCTATAACATGGGCTATAGTTAGGCACCCTAGATGGTTAACAATCACTGTTAACTGGAAGAAGGAAGAAATCAATGAAGCTCTGAATAACCCTTAATAGAAAAATTGGCGCTCGTTGAGGGTACCAGGAGGTATCAGTTGGCTCACTGTTTATTATATGATTGCCAATAAAGAGCCCCACCATGCAACCTTGTTGCAAAATGCATCCGCTTTAGATAACATCCTATTGTCAACTGGCGTGAGAATGATATGGGATATTGCAGAATAATTACTTGGGGTGATGTTTGTTTACTTGGATTTGAATCACGTGGTATAAAAATCCCATTTATAGCATTGAAAATAAAGAAGTAATGACATAATTTGTTAAAAAAGAACTCATATAGGTTAGTAATTATCTTATTATAGTAGGTTTAGTCTATAAATCAAAATTACATAAAAACGTTTCAGACATAGGTAACGTCTACGCAAAAATTTGGCCCTTTGTAGAATCGTATGATCCACTATTGTGTACTGTAATGACAATGACACATGGTTGATTATCCGAATGATATTTTATTGGGGTAGGCCTGCTGGAATATAATGGAGTAGTAGGGGATGATCCGTTCCTCATATAAAACATTGCAAGTATCATAGTAAAATATATCACTTTTATTATCATAAAAAAATACAGCAAATAAATAAATATTTGTAAACTCCTAAAAATCTGGTAAGAGCAACAATTTTTGTTGTGACTTAAAATAAATTATATTCCGCAAAAACCAATTGTCTATTTAATTCTTTAAGAAAGCTTTTAAATTAATTTACAAAAGAAATGATAAAAATTGTGTCTTTTCTTTATCAATAAGGGCCACAATTGAAATTGCCAATTGAAGGAGCTTCCATACAATTTAGAAATTAACTAAGCTATTGTATATTGATAATACGAAAATAAAGGCATTCCCACATGAGACCACGATGCCCATTGGAATAAGTAGATAATGTCAGCTCCTCTATTTAAAGCTAATCAAACTTAGTTAAGAATCAGTCGGCATATGTGCGCCTGTGATCGCGCGCACGCGCAGTAAACACCGCTCCAATAAAAGGCGGTAAAGTTTATTCTAAATTCAAATGAGTGCGTTCAAAATTGTATGTGATAGTTTTATTTTACAATTGGATTTTCCTCATTAATTCTAGATTTCGTTCGAGATTTAACTGATTGTTTAGGGTAAGATTCTTTTACCTTCTATAGGTACTTATTTCAGCTTGAATTAGTGGGAATATTTCAAATAATTACTTCATGACGTGTAATAAACGAGACATGATTCACCAGGAATATCATCAAGCGGCATAACGGCTGCATTCGCGTTGTTAATAATCCTCACAAATACAGTGAACTCATTATAACGTTTATTGTTTCATAATGATCCTTGGAATTCGTATAAAATATGTAATACAAAAGATCGCTTTACATAGCATCGTCTGTCGTGATAATTATTTGACCCCGAAAATTAATCCTAATAATAAATTTTGTGTCACGTTTGGTACATTTGATGTTCGATTTTGACAGCGCCTTTATTTACTATTGGGTTAGGTTGAGTTTTCAATTAATAATGTACATATTATATTGATGAATAACTATATTGTTCGAAACAGAAAGAAATATATTGTAGATCAACAAATTTTAGACTGGACATTATTTTTATAAAAACCGTTTCGAGATTCGAATTATTTCAAATATAACAACAAAATTGTTTACCTACAATAGTTTGAATTCGATTTATTCGTCAATTACTGCGAGTAATTTCACTACGGGGGAGGTTAATTGAACTTCAACTTAGACCTTTCTGGTTAATGAACTTTTGTTTAAATTAGTCGTTCATTTATAAAAATTTTTTTAGTAATATAATTTTAAAAAATTAAAAAGGAATTTTAGACTTATCTATGAATTATGTAGGTATATAATTAATTTAAATTGTCTTTATTTATTTTCAAAGACAATCTGATGTTTCTGAAGCTTTGCAGCCAAAATAATCGTGGTGAGGCTGCAAAACTTTTTAAACGTCGGCTTTAAATAATAAAAATAAGCCACATAAAGTCTTTTAAACTAATTGAATCATGTTCGCTAATAACCTCAGACATCACTACGTTAGATGCGTCATTAAATATGATAGAGATGGAATGAGAATTTGATACTAAAATATTATGATGCATCTCTTTCGATAAACATTTGGTTAGATTCTGAGACCTTCTGTTTAAAAGTTAAGTAATAGTAATAATGTTTTAAATAATGTTTCTTTTTTGGGTAAAAATCTATTTTGGTTTTACACAATTATCAAAGAAAACAGTACAACGAAATCATTACTATAAAAAAACATTCAAAATTTAATTGATTTTTATAGTATGCCAAGCCAGACCTCCCATATTTCAAAAGACCGGTAAAAGAAAACTATATGAGATATTTAAAAAATACATTTGCCAGACAGATACATTTAGTTTAGATCCTGTTGTCCTAAATTTGCACAAGCAAGACAAAATTGTTTCCGGTCGGGAACACTAGCAAACAACGACACTGCGATTTTTGAAATGTAGGAGTTTCCCGTGCCCCACCCTGTATATGTACTATCCAGTATTGACTTTGAAACGGGACTAGTGGGCTTATCACGAATTTAGTCTGGCTTTCGAATCGAGCTGTCACAAGTAAAACGGATCCGTTAGCAATCAGGATCATGTATTTTTACCAACGACTAACGAGCACCAGCAAAATCTATCAAGTGAACGAAACATCAAGACGTTCGAAAATTAACAAAAAGTATCTAAAATATTGTAGTTCCAAATCCGCACGCGGTGGCGCTGCTCAAATTTCCATACAAATCGCTTGAAGCGAACGCGGTTCGAAAGTCAGACTAAAATTCGTGATAAGCCCACAGGTTAGTTTACAGGTGTAACCAAAGGCTATTTATTAAGCTCAAATTGTGTGTTTAGGTATTTTAAGTTGATTCCTATTTTCAGGGTAATAAAGTGGAAATAAAACAAAAGAAAAAAAAACAGATAAAAGAACAGCTAACTTATTGTAAGAATTTGTCATGATATGATAAGAGGGCTGGTAACACTTTAATGTGTATCAATATAGATAATGAGGTCAATAAGCCAAAGATGAGCTATATGTAAAATAACTTAGAGATAGCAAAGACAAGTGTGATGAACTTAGGCGACCACTTACTGCATGCAGTTTTATATCTTGTTTAGTCTGTGAATACTTAATTCATTTTTTGACTTTACATCGTTGAGTTAAATATACTAGAGCAATCATTGTCAATGGAAATATATGCGGAGTTTAAAGCCGAGTCTCCTGCGCGTGTTTTTTCGAAACATTACACAAAAACATAGAAACATTGTGTACGAATACAAAAATGTGTATGGCCACGCCCCAATGTTTCTATGTTTTTGTGTAATGTTTCGAAAAAACACGCGCAGGAGACTCGGCTTAAATTACACATTCAGGGCTGCCCAAACATTGGCCCGCGACGCTTTATTTTGAATTTACAGTGTAAATTAATCAGAAATTTGTTTTAGATATAAAAAGCTTGGATAATAGAATTCTTTCTCAAAATATATAATCAATATTTGGTATAATTTATTTATCTTTATTCTTGTGTAAATAAATAATTACACTGTATTATTTTTTTAAATTGAAAACTGAATTATTAGCTTTTGTAGTTTGTACAGCCCTGATATATAGTATATAATATTTTATATAGTTAATTAAAATAAAACCAATAAATTTAATTTAAATTCATCACGAAGGGTTTGGCTTCGTTGTAATTTTTGATATACTTGCTTCAATATTATTTATATTTATATCCTTTCCTGCGTATAATAGGCCCACGAGTTATTTTTGTGCAAAATTTGATATTAACTAAAGCAATTTTGATTAGAGGTCGTTGTTGAAAATAACAATTTATGTCTTAATTGTTATTTTATATGTGTTTTTATGTCTTATAAGTGATATTGACATTTACAATGTTTAAAAATAATAATATTTATCAGTCAGTAATTATTAACGAGTGTTGAGGCGAGCACAGAGTAGATGACGTCATCAGGGAAATTTATAAAGAGTAACAGAGTTTTATAATTCTAAATTATATATACACATACGTACTTAGGAGATAATTGATAAACATCGTAAAACATTAATTGATTCGGCAGTTACCAAATTCGAGTAATAAAAAAATTGACGATCACTTTGATGCAATGTCGTTGCTGAGTTAGACGAATTGAAATTAAAAGCAAAAATAAAAACGAAGGGAGAATTGCTCCCGAAAAAAAGGGCATATTCTTGTTAATTTATTTAAAAATATACGTTGTTATAGGCGAAATATCCTAAAACAATTTGATAGATAAATATGAATTCTATCTAAATCTAAAACAAGGGATTAAAACATAAATGTTTACAAATAAATATGTATTTACACAAATTCCATCGAATTTAAAACGGAAACAATTGTTAGAATAAACCTCTGTGTGTCATTCATCCCGCAGCCATCTGTGCGCACACGCATTATTAAATTAATTCTCTTATATGACGCTTCTACTCGTTAAAATTGCTTTACCATATATTATGTTGATTTATCTTTTCATAGCTTCTACATTTTAAGATTCATTTATATATCCTTCAAGGACTAGGCAGAAACTACGATATAAAAACACAACCATTTAAAGTTGACTTAAAATATTCGTGACTCACTTTTCTTTGGCCATGAGTGACAATCTCATTTGTTGGAATTATTTGACATCTTAGGATTTTAGTAACTCCGGCACCTGCACCATAAATATGAGTTTAACTCTATATCAAGAATTTTAATTCAGCTGTCATTGCTTTTCACACTCATGGTCAAATAATAGTGAGTCATATCATATGATATTTCTTTGGATCAATTATATCATAAACAAGGCAAAATATTTCAAAAGTTAACTAATATCTCCATAAACATAAAAATGACTAATATTGTTTCATTAAGATCAGTTCCTCATATCATAACATATTATTGCGTAAACATAATCTAAACTTAACGACTCTATAACACATTTCACGTGACGCTCTTAAAACACTTTAAGTTAGGTACAATACACACTTGGGCTATCGAGTGACATTTACGTTTTTATAGTTGACGAAGCAAGTGGTTCTATCTATGTAAAATGTACTTATGGTAGGTAGAAGGTATCTATTAGCCGAGTATGCCATTTCGAGATCGGAGGTATATAAAAATAAATCTCTTCAAACCGGCATGGTGGAGGTGAGTGTTGCCTATAATCATTTGTAGCATATACATCCGATCACCGATCGCGCTCTAGTTTTAGCATTAGGTGGATTACACTATAAAGTAAATTTGTACATTATTCAATATTTAGAGAGTTAGAGACATGTTCCCGTATTTTAAAGCACTGATAAATATTCAAGTCTATATTTTAATTGGACGTAATTGGACATCCCAAAGGCCGTAAATGTTATTTTTGCAAATAACAGAATTTATTAGCACACTACTTTTTAAAAACCGAAAAACTTCTCTCGTGTCAAGTCTATCAATATTCACATAATACATATTGTTCGTTTGTTTCTGAGAATTGAATTTTAGCATTTTTTATTCGATATATATTTATTTTATATTGTATTTATTTCAAGCTCAAGCTCTTCAGGCACTATCTTGACACGCAGAATAATAGTGCATGAATTATCTAATTTATTTTATATAAGTATATATCGATATTGTATGTATTTATGTGTATGGCTAAATGTACTTTTTTAATATTATTATTAGTTATATTGGCGCCTCATTCACCGCATTCTTCTCCTAATGGTTAGCTGGTAGAGAATGCCAAATGGCATTAAGCTCGCCATTGTGCCATGTTTTTTGAATCGCAATAAAGAATTTTTATTATTATTATTATTTATATCTCTAAACTTATAATATAATAATTATGTCCAGTATTATTACTACCTTCAATTGTTTTGATACTACTTTTTTTTTAAATTAAATAGACAACAGACCACAGCCAGTTCAACATATAACAATGACAGCTTGTTATATTAGTAGACTGTGACGCAAAACACGACGAACAACTGGTATGTAGAGTACACGCAAAGCAGAATTGTAATATTTTATCTAGAGCTTTTTGACATGTGGGTTTACGTGTATTTCTTGTTGGGTTGTTACCCGATTATTCGTCATTGGCAGAATTATCTTCATTAGACATCTGAAGTCTTCTTCTTCTTTTATTAATGACCTCAGATATCTATTAAAGACAATTCTGCCAATGTCGAGTATTCAATAAGAAATTATAAAATTTTAATTCACGCGTAAAACCCTCATGTCAAAAAGCAACTCCTACGACTAAAATATTTACAATCTATGTACATCTTAAAACTATTTTAAATCAAAAATAGAATAAAAAATTAGTGAAAATAATGTGTCAAAATTCAAAAATAATATTTAATTTTGTACCATTTTGTTTAAGGTGCAAGGAATCTCTTTAACTAACTTTTCATAAAATATTTTTCTTTGTATTTCTATTGTTAATTTAAAATACAGATTTGAAGGCAAAGAAATATTTTAAATCATGACAATAATAATCCATTTACAAAAAATAAATATAACATATGTTGATCAATGTGAAATAGGCTTTATCAGTATTGTATCTCGACCTCCGGCTTTCTCCTAACCTATAGCACAATTTTGCAATAGAAATACCTATTTCTAACGAAAAATGTAGATTTTTGTTACCGGCCTCATCATTATTAGTATGTCAGGTCAAAGAGCATTTACTTTTCATATTAATTTTAATATAATTTCACAAGTTCTACAACTTTTGATTGTAACTGCTTATTTTAGTACTATTTTTGCAACAGAACATACGCAATTTTGTACATTAGCCCACACACTTTTAACCCTTCGTAGATAATATTGTCTTATAATTTAGTCGCTAAGGTTGATAGTTGAACAAAATTATTTGTTAAACTTTCCTCGTATGTTATGAGCCATTAATGTTGATCAAAATGTTATTAATCATCTTTATATACTTCATTATTTTGAATATTTTCGATCGAAAACAAATGAATAAACTAGCACTATCATGGCGAGTGAAATTGTAGCTATATACTTACTAACAAATGTAAAAATAAAGAAAAAAAAGGGATGCGTAAAATTTACTGACAACGTGTTTATTTTCAAACTATTATTCTTATGACTATGTTAAGACATCACGCATTTTTTTAGATAGTAATAATATTAAATCTTTAAAATCAATAAAATAAGTCGTAATGTGAAATATAGCGTGCAAATATCTTTGAACAACAATTCTAGGCAATAACTAACCATTCGTTTTGTTATTGCGTCTTTAAGTGAATATAATTTATATCTGTTAGATGAGCATTAAAACTTGTATATTAGAGACTGGAAACTTTTAGTACTATAAACTTATATTGAAACTTTTAGCTGTAAAGTCCATTGTTTAATATGTATTCCATGTAATTAAAATTTTGTATTACATGCAAGTTAATGAAAGTTACTGAAACCACAGTTTTTCGTTAAGCACATCTTTGTATGTAATAATTAAAATTACAATAAATTACTCATAACTTTGTGGTATTAATTCTACGCAAAAGTAAATTAAAAATCGTAAAATCGTCGCATTTCAATTGTTTGTCTATTGTCGATCTCGAAACGTGCACAAATTCAAACGTTAGAACTCATGTTAGCTCTTCTGATAGTACTAAAGTTACTTTATATAGAGTGACCATCGCTTATTTTATTCATACGAGGGCTTCCATCAAAAACTCCCGCATTCTAATCTGTAAAAAATCAATGTAAAGTGTTATATGTAGTTTGGTAAATCAAAACGAGAGCTTATTATAGCGTTTATTTTAATTAATTTAATCCGTTCTAGAATTAGATCTTATGATAAAGCACATTAAAAAGTTTTTTTATGACTCTAGTAAGCAAAAAGAAGACATTAAGGATTAATCTGATATCTTTTGTAACACCGATCGTAAGCCGCATAAAGTATTTTAAATAAGTTAATCCGATTGTATATGTATATTTTATATATGAAATAAAAAAAGATGTACATGAACAGTGGATCTAATCCACTTCGTTTACAACTCAATAGCTACAATAACAGATTGCACAAAAATGACATAATATATGTTTTCTAAAGCCATACTTAACTAAAGTTGTCAAGTGGAAAATATGCGACAAAATCAACTGTGAATGACTTACGCAGTCATACGTAATGTGGGACGTAATAGCAATGAGAACTACCTATTAATCATGGTGGCCATCAACCGTTAGGTTTGAAACTGTTTCCATTGCTTCATCCGATACGTCATATATTTATATACTATGTGACCTCATTTAAAAGCCCAAAAGATTATTGAGATTATTATTAAAAGTTGATTATTGAGCTAAAACATTTTTTTATTAATTTCAGATAGCAGTCCGGACTTGAGCGCTGAATCTTCTGAAATAATATCAGAAGCTGTTGCACCGCCAGCGTCAGTGAGAGAATCGGAACATGATCCTGCTGAAGCAGCAAGCAGTTTCACAGATCATTCAATAGAACCCGTCGGAGGATCACAAACATTCTTCCCATCATTTGCAAATCTGTTTGATACAACACGACATAACTTTAGATTGGGTTTGGGTAATCAAGAAACTGCATACAGTCAAAGACCTAGTTCCTACAGGTCTTTATTAAACTACCCACTGTTTGGAGGTGGATATAGAAATCTTGACACTTTTGGCAAACAAAATGCTGCTTCGGCTGCATTAGTGGATGCAAGTTCTAGTTCTATTCTCGGATCTGGAAACTTTGGAGTCATAAGAGGAGGGACTTTCTTTGCACAAAATGACGGAGAATCAGATTACACTGACGCGTTTAGTTCCTACTATAACAACGGTCATGGAAGGCCGTCTTTGAATCTCGGGTACACAGCAAATCCTCGACCAAATTTCAATCAAGATCAGTTTGCCAATTTCAGGGACTTCGCAGATATAAACACACCGTCTAATTCAGCCTATTCACATTTCGTAGTGGTGTATGCTAATAAGAATGCAACTCTAGACGAGATAAGCGAAGAATCTAGAAAAGTAATGTCTGAACCCAAAAATATATTTGAAACTCTAGAGTTATTAGACAAGACAGAACCAATGAAGCAGGATCAGCCAAAAATATCTAAAGTAAAAGCGAAATTAGCTGCATCAAAACAGAAAATGTTGAAGAAAAAGGATCAATGGAAGAAGTCTGTAATGAAAAACCAACTGAATCGTAAACATGAATTGGATGAGCCGCTACTAGCATTAAGCTAAAACCAGTGTGTAAAGAAAAGACTAATGTGTTGTCAGTGAAATATAAATACGCTAAAGTGATATTAAAATTTTAGCATCAACATTCGACAAACGAAATCGAATAACTGAACAGTTGCTCGTAAAAATATACGCAACGTGTCGGATGATGTAAAGCCCAACGTTTAAATTTGTCACGCATTAGTAAAAAATACGTTGAATTATTTAGTGTAAAATAATATTTGCCTAAAACCCTTTGAAACACATAAAACAGACAAAGTATTATTATATATTTTTCTCCAATAATTATAAGAAATATCAGTAATAATATTATGACTGAAGCTTAGTTATAGAATTGTTTTGAATAGATTAAAGAAACGATTTAAAAACTTACTAAATATTAATTATAATTAGAATAATAAAAAACAATAATCTCATATTTAACCACTCTGTATCCGTTCTCATAACACCAGAAGCAAATAATACGACAATTAATCCTAAGTTGTGTTGTTTTATTTGTTCATTATGTACTCCCTTAATAGTTCTGATTTAAGGGTAACCATAGCATTCTATGTCCCTAAGGCAGTTTTGAATTAATTTATAATTTTCACACAGTATCAGTACAGCTTCCAATTTATAATAATGTCCCGTAAAAAAACTTGTTTCTACATAGAAGCTAACAATGTTGTACCATACCATAATAATAATATGAACGATAATGTTATGACGAAAAGCTCACTAGCTAAATTTAATTTTATGTAACTTTGTTGTTTGTGGTCTCAAGTGTATTGTGTAATTGATGTGTGTACGTGAGATGAATGTATGTGTATATAGAAATTTATACTTAAATTAAAGAATTATAAATAAAATTTGATGTTTTATTTAATATTATTATCTACCTCTGCCATGTCTGAAATATTCTGTGAGAAGTGTGCCACATTAGGTAGATGATGGATACACCCTATCAATATAAATTATTGAGCGCAGATTTAATAAGAACTTTTATAATTTGTTAGATAAACATACATTTGTATTTACTATCTATCCAATTTTCTTGAAATCCTATATTTACATTTGTCATGAAGTTTTGCTACTCGATAATAGATGGCGCTTTGATGTGTAATGAGAATAGTGTAACAATTAGCTTGTTACCAGCACATTAAAATAAATTAATATAGTTTTAAATTTTGTTAAAAGAATATAAAACAAAGGTTTATTTGTATGATTTTATATGCAAAAAAGCCAACGGCACGCAGTGTTCCCAGGCGGTCACCCATCCAAGTACTGACTGCGCCCGATGTTGCTTAACTTCGGTGATCGGACGAGAACCGGTGTATTCAACATGGTATGGACGTTGGCAGCGCTCTTTTTAAAATACTTCTTATCATTGTTCTTATCATCAAATTATTAGATAATTATTTTAAATTTTCTAGATATTGTATCAAATTACATTCCAATTTATCAGTAAAATTTTAAATTTAAAAAAATATATGCATTAGCAACAACAATGATACAAATACTACTAAATTTAAGAAAATCCGTTTGTTGAACTGTAATTTACTTTTTTCTATCCTGATTTTATATTTTAAGCGTGATCAATAAAGTTTCATTTAATTTTATTATTATTAATAAAATTAAATGAATTAAATAATAATAAAAAAAGCCTAGACTTCAAGAATTACCATGGCTAAAATCTCAACTTGTGTAATTTTATAACCTAAAACATATTCAGATGGCAACATTTGACATTACTGTCAAAATTACTGCAGGCATTCGGCTCCTACTTTATAATGTGTGACTCGGAACTGATTTGTGTTAGAGTGATGCGGAACGCGTTGTAATTTTTACTTATTCTTCCTATATCTTTAATGTTCATATATATATAATGTTAACCTTGATACTTTTTTAGTTTTAATTAAGTTATCATTAACGAACAGAGATGTTTCCTGCGAAGGAAGCGTCGGGGTACCCCACTCAGTGGGCTCTAAATCCTTCGGCTTATCAAAATGTGGACGCAACTCAGGTGGATTGGGCTACCTTGGCTCAACAATGGATAGCTATGAAGGAAGCAACTACAATAGTGCCACTTATGAAACCTGAAGCAGATCAAGGAGAGGCGCCTATGGATGTAGAGGCTGCGGAAAACGGTGGCGATGTTCCAGTTACAGGTCCTGTGGAGCCGGCATCTGGATGGAACAGCAATGCGAATGCCTGGGGTAATAATTGGAATCAATGGGGTAAGGTTTTTGTTCAAACAAACATCTTCACTCCTTTGTTCAATTTTATAATTTTAAGCAGGCTAAAATGGTCTGTCGAGATTGTGAATTATTACTTGATTGGCAGTCTTTGATGTATTTATAAGCCGACAATAACTTCAATTGGATACATCAATGTCTGACAATCACAGTAGAGCCTGCATTCTGCTTAAAAATAGTTATTTTTAATTATATTATAAATAGTCAATTTCATTTACCTTTTAGAATTCTATTACCATTACATAATACTTAATATTTTATGTCTTAAATAGCTAAATATATTAGATTGTTTAATTGTCAAAAATAGTGTTTTGTTTTTATCAAAGTTTAAGATGTTAGTTCAATAGTCACTATTATAGTTAGGTAATTTAAATATTGCATATTTTCAAGTAATTTCGCCTTTTAATTTTATTCACAAGGTTAATTAGTAATATTTGTGTATTTTACACAAATTTTATGCTTTAAACTTTTAAAGTTCTTGCAATGATAGATTTTGTCATCTAGCCTGGTGTAGTATTTATAATAAACTGATTTACATATAAACTGATTTAGGTTGGGAATGGCAACCCGGGATGGATATGAAGACCACAGTGGACACATCTCTAGCACCCATACCACCAATGATAGATAACTTTCAATTGCCACCAGACAATGCAGTATCAGGGTTAGTTTAATTTATTAAATTTTACATTTACAGATTAATAAATTTAACAGACAAATGTACATAAGCTACCCAGAGATATTTTACCAGGTTCCATTATTCATATAAACTTTAAATATTGAATTATTTCTAGATACTCAACAGCGTCAGGTTCAGCACCTACTTTTCATCATGGGTATTGGACTGCATCTCAAGGAGCGGAAGAACCTGCCAACAATAGGAATAAAAAGGATAATAAAAATACAACTAGAAATAGGAGGTCTAGGTAATCCTATAGGAAAATGCATTTACAAATTTAATATACAACATAATGTGTACGAGTTTTATACATTAAAAATAATAACATAGGGAAAAGCCGCCAGTTCCTGTTCCACCTCCACCACCAGCCCTTCCTGATAATATAGAATGGGACCTAGATGCTGCTAAGAGAAAAAGTTTGCCTGCATGGATTAGAGAAGGTAAGAAAGCCATTACACAATTAAAATAGGTCATATTACATAATTATGAATAAAAAATAGGTTTAGAAAAGATGGAACGTGAAAAGCAGAGAGCAATAGAGAAGGAGCAGGAGTTGAGAGCAAGAGAAGAAGCGGAAAAGGAAAGGAAAAGACTGGAATTAGAAGAATTGGAGAGACTGAAGGCAGCAGCTGCTGGACAACCTATGATACCTGCTAAGAGTAAATTTGTAAGTTTAATATATATTTTTTTTAGAAAAGATCTAGTGGGTGAATAGAATGGGAAATGAAATCGTTGTGAGTTAGCTGCTATCTACCTAAGTAGCTAATTCAAGTATTTATATCCTAAAGAAATTGAGTTAGAAATATATTAGGCAGGTAGTCAGATAAATTTGAAAATGTGTTTCAGGAGAGTGAATCAGACAGCTCGGACACCGAAAAAGAAGCGGAGAAGCCTGAAACGAAGAGGTCTAAAGAGGTGGGAATCAGTAAACCACCTCTTATCAAGAAGACCAAAGAGGAGATGATGCAAGAACTGGTACATTTTTATTTACTTTATATTTCATAACATCGCATTCATTAGATCTATAATTCAAATTAAAAACCTCTAAAAATGAGATGCTGATTTTTCCATGTGCAAAAAAATTCATTGTATAATGGCTTTACGGCTTTAACACTAGATTTACCAGACCAGTCAAAATGACTGGTCTTGCAAGATCAAATTAAAATTCCTACTGCATGTAATATTTTCTTTAATTCTTTTATTCTTCTATAATTTATAACAGAAGAATTAGTTTTATGAATTTTATATTATTTTATATATATTTGTAACAAATATATACTTTTTTGGTTTTAGTGGAAATAGGTATATTTAAGCTGGTAATTCTAGTGTTAACGACACATCTTTTTAGTACCTATATTTAATTTAATGATATAAAAAATTTAAAGAAAAGAACTGTTTGTGGTTGCCCTTTGTTTTATTTGTCAATACATAACACAAGTATTCATAAATTTTTGTTTATAGATGCTGGTAGTGCGTCGTTCTCTGACAGAGATCTTGCTGGAAGTGACGGACCATGAAATACAAACGGTGAGCCAGGAAGAGTTGGCCCGATTTAATTCAGCACAAGGTATAATTCAATATAGGTTTAAAAGACTGACTCGTGAACATAAACTGGTGGACTATGGCTGTGTGTCCAAAAGTGAAACCTAATAAAGTTTTATTTACAGATACTGTTAACATAAAAGGATTTTTCTGTTTTTTTTTTCATTTTGACAGAGAGAAATGTGAAATTCCTAGTTATTTGTTATACAATTATACATAGTTTGTGTGTTATACATATGACGTCCATATTTCATATGATAAAAAAAGAAAGAAGCTTAATATGTCAAAGACTTGTTACCAATAGACATTTCTTAATTAAATAATTATTTTCTTATAATTTGATGACCAAAGAATACAGTGCAAATAACTAGTGATTATAAATTTTCTGTCAACTATATCCAATTATAAACCCTCTGTTGCTGTGATTAATGTTGGTTTTATTTGTATGGTAACAAAGCAACGCGACTGAACGCCGCGAAGGCAACAAACTGTCCAGCTCTGGCAGCTATCTCTAGTTCACTTGGTAAGATATAGCTTTTTGAACATTTTCCATATTGAAATTATGAATGCAGCTTGTGACTGCTGTTTGTTGATTGTACAGCACATATGGGATTTAAACAATTATTTTAATCTGCTTCAACTGGAATGTGTAGTTGAAATAACAATAAGGGATGGTTATCTATAGAAAACTATTCTGTTGTTAACATTTTAAATAAAAATTGCAAAGACCTCGTTAAAATGAATCAAAAACCATTCAAAATGCTCATTGGAATTGTATGAAGTTAAGGACATATGGAAGAAAGTTGAAGTCAATAAAATACCGTCATACTGTTTGCATAGTATCATTTATTTCAGCAGTGTAGTGTATTTAAAAAAAACTATTTTTACAATTGGCAATACATACTTGAAATGGTAATATTAGGAGATATAGGTAAGATTATTTGAAATTCATACTGTTTATAAAATTTACATTACTTTAACTGTGTTTTATTTACTATCCATTATTTTTTATTTATAGTTTGGTTTTTGCAGCACCAGTATCAAACTATAAAAAAAAGAATAACACTTGCATAGATGTCAGTGAGACAGTGTGTTATCTATTTCCTTTCTGTTTATAGGTCTTGGAGGGTACGGGAGCAGCACTGATGAGAGCGATGGTGAAGACCAGGAAAGAGACATCTCTGATCAACAGTTGCAGGTATGAGTTATTGATGAGAATACAGGTAGACAATAAGAGATTAAACATGTAATTTAAACAGGACATGATAAAACGTAAGCGTGCAGATTTCGAGCGTACGTCACGTGAAATCGAAGCGGAAGTGCGACGAGCAGAGCTCCGTGAAGATCAGGATGATGACCCCCAAAACTACGGTGAGACCCAATCTAGCACGCCCCCTACTACGGCTAACTCTAGTAAGTATACAGCTTTGTATTATATTATGGGGAACATTTTGGGTAACCGTCTGAAACAATTGAAGAGTTTTTGGTAATGTCAACTTTGTCTTCCATGTTAAGCCATTATCAGCTTGATTGGTGTCTGTGTATTGTGAATTTATTTCGCACGTTTGTTCACAATTGTAAACAATTGCCTCTTCCTATGTATCACATGCTTTGAAGACTTTCTCTGTTTACAGGATCATCGATGACACCACCCCCATTGCCATTGGACGGTGACAAATCATCAGAACATCATTCATCTAGAGAGAGGTCATGCAAAAATATAGATTCGCGTAAATTAGATACATTAGAAGATAAAGCTAGATCTGGTAGACGTGAATACACGCCAAGTCCACATAAATCTGAATCCAGACTTAATAACAATAAACAATCCAGAACTAGAAAAGACTCTTCGAGTGATTGTGAATTCTTCGCTACTCCACCTGATAATAGTTCTACTAGCAAAGACTCAAATAGGCGCAACCGCAGCTATTCGATCGAAAGTGATACCAAAAAATCAGGAAAGCACGACAGAAAATACAAAGATGATAAAGACCGTCCAAGATCAAAATCAGATAAATACTCGCGTTCGTCGGCGCGTAAGGACGACGATGATAAATATAAATCGCGCAGTAGGGATCATAAGCACAGGGATGATAGTTCAGAACGTTCCAGAAAAAGAAGACGTTCGCGTTCTAATAGCCACGATTCGCGATCACGTAGAAGACGCTCTCGCTCTCGTGACGATTCTGAGGATCGGCATAGTCGGTATAATAGGAAGGACAAACGTGATGACAGGTCTAGGAGAGATAGGTCTTACGACAGGCATAGTAGGTCTGGGAGAGATTATGATAAGTACGACCGACGGGATCGTGACAGGCGACGCTCTAGGAGTCGCAGCAGGCATCGACGCTGAAGGTTACATCTATAACAGGTTGTAGTACTACGCAGTTTTCACTACTTACAGGTGAATAAAGCTAATATATGAAAACACATCTAATGCTTCCCAAACTGGACATGCGGAATGTTTTCTTGTTTGCACGTCACTGGGAATAGCTGCAAAGGCATGTCTCGTACAGATGCTCTTAAAGTTTATTCCACTCTACCCAATTATTCAATAACATTATTTGAAAATGTATCAGTGTAGTTTGATGCAGGAAATTGCAGAAAACATATCAAAAGGCTGTGATATATTTTTATTTATTTCTTTTTCAGATTGCAGTTGGTTTTCGACTGACAGATTTAGAATTTTACGTTAAAATGAATAGCATAGTTGTAGATTGAATACATTTTTGTTTTTCCTCCATCACCTGATTCACGCTGTTCACGGAAAAATATTTTCTTTTAGTTATTGTTTTACTTTTTGTTAATTTATTTGCTGCTTACATATACTGTAGCTAATGAATTTGAATGAATTGTGTGTGTGGACGGAGTGCAACTGTCAAGGGTAATAAGGTGTACACATTGATGAATTAGGTGAACTTAAAACCCTGGTTTTATTAAAAAATAAATTATTGGAATGTCTATTTTTGTTACATTTTAACACCGACACACTTCGCCTAATATTGCTGGAGTCTTCAGGCATCAGTCACCTTCACTGTGCAGACTCCATAGCATAGTATGCACCGTGCAGGTCGTTGAACCCTTATACTTTCCAGCTAATCCTGTAACTAGGGCAATCCACCAAGTCATACTTGAAAGCGATTGCGTAATCTCTACTCTACGAAGGGTCATTAGGTTATCACGAGTTGTACACGAGCCTAGTATAGTAATTTTGAACTCTTCTCGATAAGATAAAGGGTAAAGGAATTAATAGGATCGGACTTTGAGTCGCCTCAATGAATCACTAAAAAGCTATAAATACTTTGAAAATATTTATTCCAATCAAATAAGTTAACATTTGTCATATAAGTTAGGTCGATATAAAAATGTATATTTACAGTATATTTTTATATACAAAATGGTTACGATATATAAAAACTTCGAACAAAAATCCTGTATTTCAAGTTAAAAGGGTCCATCTACGTAATGGAAGAACGTTTCTTTCATTGTAGTAGATATTTATTGCGGCCTCTGATGTTATATATTTCTATTATTGTCCTGATACCAATAGTACAACAGTATTTATTACTTTTGTTTCATTCTTGTATAGGTAGATGAACACAAGATATAAGCAACTTTTACCTGCACGTTAGCATATTTTAGTAAATTACTCAAACGTACACAAAATCTAGGTCATTACGATAACAGTAGTAAAATATACATCACTATAGAATTAACATATATTGCTTTACATTTAGTTAAGTACTAAATTCCCTTTAAGTACAGCCGACAACGAAAATAATGGTAATATTGAGTATCCGGCTTCAAGGACCAAAAGAATCGTCGCCACTCTAACAAGTGTATCACTAAATTAAAGGCCGGTACTAGAAATGAGCTTGTTAAGTGATGAAATTTAACAAATGCGGATGTGATTATCAAGTGAGTCTTATCACAAAAGATAACATTTGTTCTCTAGCACTCTGACGTATGGAACTAATACTGTAACTTGAGATACAGTGTGAGGATTTAAGAGGACCTATTTATCTAAGCATGCCATATATATTTGAAGTATATCTCGAAATATCAATAAATACACTCGCAAGAGCCTATTACGAAAGCTGAATTATATTTAAAAATGACGCTATTCTTTAGTATTGGTTTTACGCGATGTGATAAATCATATTGTCGACTGTACTAATATTACACTAATGAGTTTTACTCTATATTATGATTAAAACGAGGTACAATGACAGCCTTGCATCGTTTTGGTTTTACGAAAAGATTGTTCTTGTCCTTCACATTTGAACAAGACACATAGCATGCTCTCTGGCACTCACCGACCTATAATAAATACGCCTGTAGCAAAATTGTGCTAATACTATAATAGGACTAGATGAACAATTATTTGCTCATCTCAAAAATAAAATTACTACCTAAATTATTATTTTGTGCTTAAAATAACCAGTTGATTGAAATTTTATTATAATTTTTAATATGGAAGATGAATACAATAAACTACCTACAAAATATGATTTATTATAATAGTCCGGGTACAGTACTCCATTCTGCCGTATATTAAGCTAGAATACAGACCACAATGGCAGCCGCAATTGCTAGTACAAAGAAATGTCTGTCGGCAGCAGTCACCTCATCAGGAAATTTCATTTGTTAATAGCATAATAATATATATTCTGTTATTTAAATAATATATAAAACATATTTGACTTATTATCCCAATATTGCAATAGGTGTAGTTATTAACACATTTCATATTAAAATAATATTCACTATTAATTTTGGAATGCAATTTGAAAATAATATTTAAAATCATAGCTTATCATTAAATAAATAATTATAACAAATTGAATAAATAAAACTAAAGCTGTTTATTGATCGAGTTAATTCTAATCAATTTGTTTAAAAAATATTTTATTAATAAATAAAAAACTATATAAAAACAATTGTATTTCATCTGCTATGAAAATATATTATAATATTCAATTAGTAGAGTAAAAACATGTAATTCGTTCTACAACTAACAGATCAATAAACCAGCCCTATATTTACAATTTAAACGAAGAACAGGTGTTGCCAACTGGGGAAAATAACTTTCACAAAAATGTAAAGAACAAAATCTATTAACACTTAACACTAACTTTGTACATTTACTTCCCAAACCTCTGATCACATTTATGATATTTATACAATGCATCAATATAATTATTTACACCTATTGTTTTATCTGGGGATAATTGTATAAATTCTGTTAACCTAATATGCCATGGCAATAATCCATGCGTACAGCATAAGGACCCGGAATACAATGCTAAATCAGGATCAGGAATCGGGGCATATTTACATGAAATTGCATCATTTAGTTCTTTGGCCGTGAATTCTTTTGAAGACTGTTCACAGTCAAGTCTCCCGAATGCAATATCCTCTATGCATTGTGCAAGTTTATCTCTACCATGTGCCTTGTTGAAAATATTTACAATGACTGTGTAGGCTTGACTGCCATTGTTGTATCCATTTAGATCAGGTTTGTGTGACCATTTTATGCAGCCGGGGACTCCTTTTTTATTTTTCTCTACTTCAAGAAATAATTTTTCCTCTTGTTTTTCAAGGGAACCTGGAATTTGTGTTCAACTGTTTTAAATGTTTCATAGACTTAATTGATTTCACATTATTTTCTATATGGAATTTTATTGCATCAGAATACATCGATATTGTTATCTGTTTATCTGACAGGTAAACAGATTCAATGTTTTAAGAAAGATACTTTTTGAATATGTTATTTTTGGGTAATGTTTTATCTATATTTCATACATTAGTGGGGTAAAACCAGGCTGTGTATCTAGTGTTGATTTGTAAGCTTATCTAATATTACAAATAAAATCATTGCCTGTATTTATCCTAAATATAATAAAAGAACTTCCAGCAAAATGTATGGTCTAATCAAATGCAATATCTATTCAATATAAATGTACGACTTTAAGTAATAATATTTCTTTAATTAATAATATTTCTTTAATTTACCTGTTACATCGTAAAAACTGACGTAAGGAACACCGGCTACAAGGCTCCAGATAAGAACCCTCGCTAAGTCACTCAGAGTATGATAATTTGTATCTGCCAGCACAACTAAGTGCTTCAATTTACTAGAGTCTCTCGATACATGTTTTAATATCAATGTTATATCACTTTTTGTCACCTGTTTTTCATTAAATAACCACTGTTTTGTCCGAAATATTCGAAGAACATTTTTTACAGTAACAAGTAAATATATCACTAAATGAATTAAGTTAAATAAGAGTTTTCGCAAAAGCTGCGATAACATATTCAAGTCTCACGGTGAACAAACCTAATTTTATTCGTAAACAATATCAGGTTAACATTATTATAGAATCGAAAAGGATTTTATAAGACAGCCAAATCCATCACACAGTCAGTCAGCCGCTTATTCCAATTGACCAATCACGAGGTTTAGAGTGGAAAATAGTACAGCCAACTTTAAAAAAATATTTTCACGTTTCTTTCTTTAAATATTATTAAAAATCCAATTAACTTTGTAATAAAATTTTGTTTTATTAAAGATGATATTTATTTTTTAAAAGTAGTTTATGACATAACCTATTAATGAAATATTTGTTTTTATAATTTTCAATTTTATATTTTAGAAACTTTACACTAAGCGTTTGTTAACATTTATAGTAAATGTCTATTTCTGTAAGTATAGTCGTGTCGAGAAGAAAAATCGTTAATTTCTTTCGTTACCTTAACGTCATTGCCTTAAAAAAAAATCGAAAATGTGCACCCAGCTGTATGGTAAATGTTCTCAGAATAAAATTTTAAAGTATGCTTTATTCATTTTATAATTTTAGGGGAATATTATTGCATTTCAGGAGAAGATTTACAGATGAATTTTCACAATTCCTTGTGCGTCCCTAAAGAGAATGTATATACAACTTTTTCAGAGATAATCTTTTTTGGCTTGCTTATTGTTATTGTCTCTGGTTTCCACCATCTTTGTTTCTTTCACTTGTCAGACTTGCCTGATAGGGTTGGTAGTTTCTAATGTTTTATGTGAATTTAACATTTTTGGTAACTTTAAGCTATTTTCTAATACTGGGACTCTGAAACTAAATTGTGTATTTTGTGTTTGATAGTTTATTGACTGCAAATTGGCCTGTTTCACATTATTGGAGCTTGACAACGTGACCACGCTGGTCGGTTATACATTCAGTATTTAATTTTCAGATAATTCAAGATGCAGTTGCATATTCGAGGACAGTCGACTCACGTCTTAGACGTTAACGGCGAAGAGACGATCTTACAGATCAAAGTAAGTTTAAAGATAACAATAAACAATAAATCAGACATAACCTAAAAGACGAATGAGAAACCATTTGACCACCAATTAAACAATACAATATATTTGATTACAGGATCGTCTCCGTGAGCTTTCGAAAGTAGAATGTGGTGAATTCACTCTTTCAGCTTTGGGTGCTCCTCTTGAGGATGAACTTCTAGTATCTGAATTGGCATCTACAGAACTGGATCTAACAGTACCACTTCTTGGTGGTAAAGTGCACGGTTCTCTAGCTCGTGCTGGTAAGTAGTATTTTTATATCAGATTTATATTTTTTGAACTTAGAATGAATGTTGCAAAAGCTAATTCTGTTCCCATGATAAACTGACTTGAATTTACTCTATTCGTATTAATTTTTAGGTAAAGTAAAGGGTCAGACACCTAAAGTAGAGAAACAACAAAAGAAGAAGAAGAAGACTGGTCGTGCCAAGCGTAGGATCCAGTACAACAGAAGGTCAGTATAGAAAATATTTTTAAAATATAATATATTTGTCCGTTTCATGTATTTATTAATGAAATTGTCATCAAAAATTGTGGGTAAATTTTTGTACTGCTGCCTGGGGAACTAGAAATTGAAACCACTTCTAATATGCGTGATTTTATACTAAGTTAACATATATTAAGCTTCTGCACGCCGGAAGTTGTAAAAAAATTAAATATTCACGTTTGAAAATTTTCCAAAATATTTCGTATATTTACCATAGTATAACCGTATTATCATGATAAAACACTTATGGGAAGCTTCCTGACACTAATTAAAACCCAAAACAAACGTTCAATGATGTATAAAACCCTTAAAAAACACAAAATATATAGTTTTACAACAATTATAAAACATAACCAAATTTCTCTGATTACAAACGTCAAACAGTTCAAGGCAAAGGTATCGAGAAAGGCAAAGGGTCTAGTCTATACGGCCTATTTTTTGTTAACCATACAGCTTCGAATCGGCTCAATTTAAACATAAAAAACGGCCGGCCGTTTTTTGTTGTTTTTTATGTTTCAATTGAGCCAATATTAAGCTCTGCTGTATAAATTAATATTATTCATGTCTTTTAAAAATTGGATAATTTAAAAAATGTTTAAAGTATAGATTTTATGCCTTTGCCTTAAAATAAACTTGTGTTGACATGTTTGACATCTGTGATCAGTGTAATTTGGAAAACTTTTATAATTGTTGCAAAACTATATATTTTGTGATTTTTGAGTGTTTTACACATCATTGAACGTTTGTTTTAGGTTGTAATCAGTGTCAGGAAGCTTCCCATAAGTGTTTTATCATGATAATACGGTTATACTATGGTAAATATACGAAATATTTTGGAAAATTTTCAAACGTGAATATTTAATTTTTTTATAACTTCCGGCGTGCAGAAGCTTAATATATGTTAACTTAGTATAAAATCTCGCATATTAAAGGTGGGTTTAGTCCCCAATCTCCAAGGCAGTTAATAATAGCTGCGCCAAATTGTGTTTTAGTTTGGTAGTAGACTTTGAATTTAATTTGTGTAAAGCTTTTTAATATATTTTTAAGGCTTTTGATGTATAGTAGAAATATAGTGTGGTCACTTCCCTGTTGATTTTATATTTCTCTTAATTACTAATAATTGCACTTTTTCTTCAACCTCAAGTTACTATTTATAGATAATGGTATGTTTATATCAAAGCATATATAATATAGTCTGCTGATATAGTATATCAATTTATCTAAATTGTCTCATATTTCTCCGCATAGCTAAGGCATATATATCATCAGCTTTGGCCACCTCATCAACATTCATTTGGCTCAGTGGTTTAGGATTGCTATATTTCTAATTATTGTTTTGTTTCTGCAGATTCGTCAATGTTGTACAGACCTTCGGCCGTCGTCGTGGACCCAACTCCAACTCATAGATTTAATATTTGTAAATAAAATGCAAATATAACATCTCGTTTGCAATAATTTGTTTTCTTTTTTTAAATACCCGGTATTGTTTGTAAGATGAGTAGTAGTTAGTTAAGGAAAGGATTACGTGAATTTATATTGGATAGGAATTCTGTGGTGTAATTAGGATATTTAAAAAATAAAAAGCAAATTTATAAATTGAAATAATGATAATTTAATTCATCTGAATTATTTAAAATGTAGTACATACATATAAAACGGGAAGACTAATTACATAAATATTAAATTAGTCAACTATGTACCAAAAAAATATGTTTAAACATTTCATGTAAATGACTTATGGCACCGACATAATCTTCAATACATTCAATTATTAAAAAGTCAACCTTAAGTACTAGAAAAGGCACTAATTTACATTCAATGTTAAATTGTGTACGTATAAAATAGAATTTGCTCAAATTGTAACACGTTTCTTTAGAGACATCTCGCCAGTGTTTACATAGACAAGACGTCTAAGCTCAATAAACGTTGCGAACGTACGATTGATTCTTATTTGAATTCGAACAAAATATGTGTTCATCGAATTTTTTTAAACTATATATTTCATGACATTAATGATTGTGATGAATGGGTAATTATAATTGTATTACATTTCTACTGTAGTTTCCGTTAAGAGAGAAATCATAGTCACTATCAAAGGATTAAAGAATAATTATAATTAAACAATAAATCGACCAGCTCTGACCAGATTTTGTTCATAATAATTGTGATATACATCAACAATATTTTAAAAGGTAGATGCTTACAATTGACAATTTAACTGGATGCAGTTAAGGCTTTGGGTTGATAGGTCTATGGAAAGCTGTACGAGTACTCGTGCAAGCCGACAGCATATGTAGATAGCCGTTATGAAAAAATGCCAAATGACTATGATTTAAAACTACAAATTATTTTAAAATAACCACAGCCACTTTTTTGTAGCGCATATAAAACTAAATAGGATGTAAAACCATACAAATGAACCACAGACCAGTGTGGTGGTCATACATTTTATAATACATCAAGGATCGTAGATTTTGCTATAGTCGTTACTTCGCATCGAAAGTATTAAGTACAATTTCAAATGCGCATACGCCTCATTTGCGATTATTAACCGCGAATGTTGCTCTGATATACCTACATACTATTAAAAGAGAGAACTCCCTACAAAAAAAAAAAGCCGATGTAATATTTAAAATTACTCCAAAAATTAGTGACTTGTTAACAAAACTAGCTATTGATTCAATAGAAACAGAAATTGGCTACATATAAATATATTTTAATGAATGTACTTTTTCTAAAAAAATAATGAATTGATTTTTTAACAAATTATTCAATAATAAATCTTTATTTTCCTCATAGAAACTAACTAGACAGACAAATCTCTCTAACAAACATGCAGTAAACACTAAAGATTTCCTTCTCAATTATTTAAAATTATTACTTTAAAATAAAATATTTTGTATATACCTAATAAAAAAAAACGTAATTACATTCGTTCTTAGTTGAAATTCCACCGCAAATTCGCGTAACATGTTTAAAACTTAATAATTATGTAATTTACACATTTAAAAAATCCTTAAACCTAATACGCACCATAATTCAGTGAACAATTAAAATTTATACCTTACTCCTAATTAAAAACTAATATAATATTTCCCTATATAAAAAAGTAAAATAAGGACACTTATTAATTTTTAAATTGTGCGAATATTTATTACGAAATTCGATAGATTAATTTATTTTTTAGTACTATCGTCTTGAAGGAGGATTGATCAGGTGAGCGGCACTGAAGGTCGACATTCATGAAGAAAAACTTTCAAGTAAAATATAGTATGTACTTCCAACTATAATCTATCTAATTAAATGCAACTAATTGACTACTAAGTAACTCTCGACGAACTAAATGTATTTAATAAGTGAATGGGGAATGTTTCTTCATATTAACAACTCTTTATGTATATCGCCTATATTAGGCAAAATTAATATGTGTAATTGATTTTGTTATAATCAGATAAGAGACATATATAATATAATAGGCTCTCTAAAACTTACTAAGTATCTTAAAAATATACCCACTAAAACCTAGTAGAGCAGTTTAAGCTCTTATACTCAGTCATTACATTTTGAACTTTAACTCGCCCTGACTTGTCTGAGATTCATAATAAGTCATTATATAACCTAACTTAAAATAGATTATTCGATTCCTAAATAAAGATACTAAAATACCGACTTTCATTACAAAGAAAGGCTAAAAACATGAATTCAATTAATCAAAATTGTAATTAACATTTCATTTTCATACATAACAAATCTCATTGCTTAGCTACATCTGCAAACAATAACCAATTGTCACATGACCATTGACTATCCCCATTTCAGCAAGAATCGTCATAGTCATACGAACTGCCCCAGACCTTTGAATAATTAATCGGTCACGTGATCAGTACTTAAAAATTGACAAGATCTTAGACTTTGACAGGGGGAGTCAATTTCTTGCGTTCTTTCTCCCATCTGCTAATCCAGTCAACTGGATAACACATTACAGCTGAGAAGAGTAAAAATCCACCCGACACGTAGAACGAAATATCAAAACTATTTGTCATAACCATCAAGGCACCTGCAACAAATGTTAACATTACTTATACATAAACCACAAATAAGTATAAATTCATCTTTCATTGTCATAGGGAAACTTCTCAAAAGTCAGTTTTAAAGATTTAAAATGTCATTGCTCTTTTGAACCGCAAAACAACTTTTCAGTTGTTTTGAAATACTGCTGTGACGATTAACTGGCTTGGCGAGTTGCCATATTAGTTTCATAGTTAAATAGAATTGCAGCCAAGACATTAGGGTTCCTTGACACACTCTTGGATTATTTTTAGATGGAAGGGACAGTAAAGGTATTCATTTGAATGTTAATATCGTATTCGAATACAATATTTTACCTGCAATTGGAGCGCCTAAAAGAGCACCAGCTCCTTGGAAGAGAAGGAAGAAGCCAAAACAGTTCGTAAGTTGTTCAAGTCCAATGTATTCCACTACTAAAATTGACCGTAGGGAAGCAAAGCAGGCTAAAAACAAGGAAATAGAATACATTAAATTAATGTTATTGTAAATAAAAAAGTATATTTAAAAATTATTAACTTACCAACAGCTAGACCAAAAATGACGCAATATATAAACTGCGAAGTTTCTTCGACATAAATACCACTGAGCATGGTTGCGATTCCTCCTGCTGAGACAGCGATATTGTTTAACCACAGAGGAGACACCTTTGGCATAGATGAGACCAACCCGCAAGCAATACGACCAAGAATATTAGCTATACCAATTGTGGACACCATCATAACAGCAGTTGAAGGCTTAATGCCGTGTTCTTCAGCTCTCTGCGCAACGTACATGTAAGGTACAAAGAAACCTAACATAGTGAAGAATCCACTCAAAGCCAATACAATAAACGTAGGAGATTTGAACAAGCTGACATCTAACATAGTAGCTAATATTCTACGAACAGCTTCTGGACAAATTTTGCATTTTCCTTCTGTTTCTTCTTTTTGTTCTTCTTTTGTAGGCACGTGCGTTACAGACAAATGGTAACCGAGGGATGTCCGTGACGTATATTGAGGTAGCCTTGTTAAACTAGCGCCGAAGAAGATATCGTCACGATACAGTGGTCTAGCGACAAGATCTGCTGTTGAATGTCTAACTCTGTCGACACTTGGAATAACTTTAATAGGAGTTTTGATCAGTGGTTCTGTGTTATCAATGGTTCCATTAGAATCATCTTGTTCATCCTTTTCAACAACAGGTGTAGTAATAAACATAGGTTTGTTAATCTGATTCTTGATTTGACTGGCGTTTGCAGAAGATCTACGATTCAGATGGTTACCGCTTCCATGGAAGACTTCCTCAGCAGTTGGATATCTAGCATTATTGGCAACGCCCATCCACGTATGAGGGCTGGAGTGGGAGAACTTCATATCAGGTGCGATAGATATACCAGAATCAAGTTTATTTTGTAATTTGAGAATAGAATTGAGTTTTTGGACGGCTTCTTCGTGTCTTTTGGTGTCGTCTTCTTGGATAGGTTGATCGGCGAGCGTCACTCGTACTGGTTTGATTGGTCTAAACATCGCACCGAACAATATGCAGGCAAGTACCATTCCTACAAGATATTTTTTAAAAATTAGTTAATGGAATGTATAAAAATAAATGATGAATTATAAAGGAACAAACCTCCATTAACAACAATTGTCAATCTCCAACCAAGTTGTGTGATCAGTATGTCGGTGAGTGGGGCAAAAGCGAAGGTTCCTACACCAGAGCCGCATAGAGCGAGACCTGTAGCTAGAGCACGCCATCTCTCAAAGTAAAAACCTACGGTCAATACAGCTGGCATGTACACCATACAGAAGCCAATACCTAAAAGAGAAATTAAATTATTACTTCATTATTAAAGAAGACATGTTGAACGAAATCAGTGTAAATATGAGCTTCGATCTTTTGCACATTTTGCAGTAAACCAAATGGATTACAATTATTGTATATTATATTTTAAAATAATTTTAATGCCACTGTAACTCTGGCATTAAAAACTTTGTAATTTTTAAATTACTTAAATAGTGTTCGAGAATAACTAACTAGATAAGAAATAATAATGATAAAAATTAAATAGATATTGTTGTTATATAGTGTTGCTAATAGAGTCTTTCTAACTCAATGTTTATAGTTGTATAATACATAAAAGACAAAATCTTCAGAAATGGAGACATACCTCCTAAAATTCCATAAGTAAGATACAAATATTCAACACTTGTAGCGAAGTAGGAAACAGCAAATGCAATCGCACCAATGATGCTTCCAATTATAGTAACTGTACGAAAACCATATCTGAAAATATTACAAATAATATTAATCTATCAATATAAATTTTTACAATATAAATCAATATAACAGTGGACAGTGATCCTTAAAATTAAAAAAAAAGAATTGAATATATAGCTTACTTATTAGCTAAAGCCGAAACGAATGGACCAGCCAAAAGATAGAACCCTGCTAATAATGAATTGACTGGCGCTACTTGGCCATTATTTGCCTGAAACAAAAGATTAACAAATTATAAACAAGTTTAAGGTACATACGACGATTTTCAAATGAATACAGTTTTTGTAGATATAAAAAGAAACGATGACGAAACGACGACAAAGGATATATCTTTCCCTTTCGCACATATCTTAACTTCGAAATGAATGCAGGTGACACGATTAAAATATAGTTATATGTTTCTAATGATTGTTTCTTCCAGTTCAAAGTCGAATCTGTATCCATTTGAAGACTGTCGTTTATACATAAAAGTAAATAAATATATACACATTCAACTAGGATAGGAAATTAAATATAAAAAAATCGATTTTGATGGAACTAATGTTTGAAGAAAAATTAATTATAATTAAAAATATATAAATATGCGCATTTGCAATTAATTTATAATAATCATTGACTTATACAGTTAGTGTGTCAATAATTACGACGTATTGTGACGTGCGCCCGGTTTTCTCTATTTTGTTAAATCTAGTTGGAACCAATTTAGAACTATAGTAGATACGTATTATATTTTTAAACTAATATAACATTTGGTCGTACCATATGAGTGTAAACTAAATATTTTGTTCGACGCTTCATTAAAAGCCGAGGTCGTTCTGTGTAAGCAAAAAGTTGCAGAAGCTAGTCAGACACGTTGCATTGTTTCCGTTCTATTTTGTTTTTTAATTCCGAGTTTCAAGTTCCGTAGGTGTGGCTCGGTAACCTTGTTTCAAGACTTTCCGGCGACAAAAAGTGTCAATCTCTCAGTAACCAAGATAAAAATATGATTAATTTGTTTGAATTTTAAACCATGTCAAATTTTTTTAAGGAAATCAATTTAAAACAGATCTTACTTTTTAGTTAATAAACCTAGCATTATTGGATTGCATTTATTTATTTGATACTAGAAATGAACTTATGCTTTGTATGAAAATAAAATATATAGGTGTAATAAGAAATAAAGTAAAAACGTCTAATTAAATTTCTAATCTAATAATCTTCAACGAGCATGTAATTATTTGATCAGACTGACAAGTCTAGATGGAATAAAAGAAAACGTGTTTAGACCTCGCAAACTGACATAAAATACTTAAGGTAAAACTGTGTCATTTTAATGCCTACACTATGTATAGAGACTAAGTTATATATATCGTTGCAGACCGTGAATTTGGGAGACTTAAACATGAGCTATAATCGACAAGCTCAATTCGTCCTGAAGGCGAAATTTTTTGGTCTCAGAGTTGCCGGAGTTTGCAGGTTTCAATTCAAGAACGTGGTTCCAGCAAGATGGGGCCACTTGCCATACCTCAAATGATTCAATGGAAGTTGTTGACGAATTATTCCCTAATAAAGTCATTTCGGGAAGGGGTAACATCAACTGGCCTCCCAGAAGCCCCGACCTTAGCCCTCTTGACTATTTTGCATGGGGATACCTTAAAAGTAAGGTTTATCAAAATAATCCGACGAACCTAACCCAGTTGAAGCAAAACATCAGGTCAGAAATGGCAGCAATATCGAAAGCTATGTGTCAACGTGTTATCGCCAATCTTCGTTCCCGTTTAGAAGGGTGCCAACAACGTAACGGTCATCATTTGGATAACATCATCTTTTCCAAATAATTCTCCAATTCATATGCTAATAATAAACAATAAACTTTTTTATTGCTTACAAATAATTTTTGTTTTATTGAACTTACAAATACCCGATACCCTTTCTGGACACCTTGTATAATGTATGTAGCGTGCTAATATGTTATGCTACGGTTCTGAATTCGATTCCCGGTTGAAACCAAAATTTATTCGTAATATTATATGATATCATGAATTAAGATAGGCATTTGTTTCTGGTCTGTATGATATGAGTTTGTATTATTCTTGTCTTAATACCCATAACAGGGGTTTATACTGTTCTAGGCATTGTAAGTGCATGTATATACCTATATCTATTTATTTATTGCGCGGTCTTAGCTATTATTATTATTAAATGAAAACAAATGAATTAAATAAATTATGTGCATAAAATAAATCGCAGACAATTCAATATCTTCCGGGAGACATAACTGTTGTTTATGACTCTGTTGGTACAACCGAGAGTTTGCATTCTTGACCCTGTCATAAGCAAGCTTGCAATGCTAATTATTAAGGACGGCTTGCATTCATCATTAAACAGGTTTCGTTTAATACGTCTGAGCATTTCTTTTGCATTAACATTTTAACTTGAAGTAACTGTTAACAAAGTAAGCTTTTATTTAATATTCATTAATATGTATTAGATATACTAAGCCAGTAAGGTTATTGCATATTCAATCTGTGGGCTTATCACGAATTTTAGTCTGGCTTTTGAACCGAGTTCGCTTCAAGCGATTTGTATGGAAGTTTGAGCAGCGCCACCGCGTGCGGATTTGGAACTACAATATTTTAGATACTTTTTGTTAATTTTCGAACGTCTCGATCTTTCGTTCATTTGATAGATTGCTGGTGCTCGTTAGTCGTTAGTAAAAATTCATGATCCCGATTGCTAACGGATCCGTTTTACTTGTAACAGCTCGATTCGAAAGCCAGACTAAATTCGTGATAAGCCCACTGATCTTATGCTAGTATTGGCGACGTAGACAGGACAAATTCCTCTCTGCATTTTTGATAGTAGGGTAATGTTGACTGTGTTATAAAACAAATTGCGTGTATCGATGTAGTATGATGTGATCCTTGGCCTTAACATTATGGTAAATGAAGTGTACGAGTTATACAATTATTAATTTATACAAAAAAGCCAATTTATATCTGAAATATATATATATTAGTAAAGTAATAGCGCTTTGTTCATTTTGTCTATTTAAGAATAAAATTAGGTATTAGATATCATTTGTTTTCACAGATCGTCATTTGTAATTTCATTTAGTGTGAAATGGTTTATAAATTAATATTTGTTTTATGTGTGTAAAACGAGCTGCAAAGTTTGCGGTATACCAAAGGAAGCTTTTTGATATTAAAAAAAATTATTAAATTATCTATAAATTATTATTCTTATTTTACAGATCATTATTTTTTTGTAATTAATATAAATAATCTAGATAGAGATATTAACGTCTTGAATTTGAAGTGAAAAGCGATCGCGACGGTCACTAACCAAAAATACACCCCTAAATTTATCTACCCTTGATATTAATAATGTCATCCAATGTCTAATTTATTATAGACGCAATTAACTAAATTGCCTTCAACGATGTCGTGCGGCGTTTCATAAGAAAATATATTGACTTCGTTTTACTTCGATTATTTATTTATTTATAATATAAAATAAAACTAAATATTAACATAATAATTATCACGTGAGATCAAAATCAAATAAATTATAACAATAGTGAATTACTTTGTACTTTTTATAGTAGCCTGGCATACCAAATCCGCTTGATATTAAGTCAGATGTCTGCATGCGACAGTCGTTTCCACTATGCCGGCTTGAGGAGAGGTATGTACATAATCCAGATTGACAGAACTCTCTCGTTATATATAAATATATATATGGATTAAATTTATGACACATAGTGTTTGGTCTAGATTTATTAATATGCAATTTTTTATGCAACATTTGTAGACAACTCGTAATCAATCTTGTGACCTAGTAAGATAATGAACGGATGAAAATGTGCCTTCTAAGGGATAATTAATTCTTATTTATAAGCGACTTGTCACGTTGCAAGATTACTGGACGACTGTAGACAGAGTATCATAAAGTATTACAATAAAGATAAAAATAACCTATTGTTGCGAATTTTGAATAAAATATATTTCAAACTTGTGGGCTTATCACGAATTTTAGTCTGGCTTTCGAACCGAGTTCGCTTCAAGCGATTTGTATGGAAATTTGGAACTACAATATTTTAGATACTTTTTGTTAATTTTCGAACGTCTCGATCTTTCGTTCATTTGATATATTGCTGGTATATGGCTGATATAATTCATGATCCCGATTGCTAACGAATCCGTTTTACTTGTGACAGCTCGATTCGAAAGCCAGACTAAATTCGTGATAAGCCCACAGATATTTAAATTATGGTTCTAAATAAAAATAACGTTAGAATCTATTAACAATAAAATGTCATTTTAAACATCTAAGAAAATCCATACATAATTAAGGAATTATGTTTCTAAATTAACCACCTGGTTTAGAATTACTTAGAATTGATTGGATGATCACTTGGAATTCAATCAATTATTTTAAATTAACAATCACTTTTGTATTTAGCAATCCGTTACAGTTTTTTTTCGTAATATGTATAAATATAATTTGATTTTTGTTTTTACCTGTTATCCAAGTCTTGATATTCAAAGCAAAGAGTAATCAATACTTACATCAAATTCTTTCTTGATAGCCGGTAGAAGCACTCCACCAGAAAATATTATACCATCAATCAAAACATTACACATAAACGAAGCAGCAACTACCATCCAACCCCATCCTCCATCTGGTGGGACAACCTATAAAAACAAGCGTTCATTAGACCCTACTTTCAAGTCTAAATCCATTAAAACTTCGAGGTATAAAAGAGATATGTACAAGGAGTACAATCAAGTCTGTAACGGTCTGGCAATCAATATATCTTTATCAATCAACCGCGGCATAACCTCATTCATATCAGTTTTAAAGTAAAGTTGAAATTGGTGAGGGTTATCAACTTTTATATTTAATTTCAACTACCAAATCTATATAGCACTTGTCAACTAAAAACAAAGAAAGTAATCATTCCCTAAACCCACATTAACTACGGCTTCACTATCGCAAATTATAATTATCTACACATAAGTTCTTAGTAACGTTGTTTCTAAGCAAAAGCGGCCTTGGTTTCACTTGTGAACATCAACCAATGGCCACTAATCGGCTCTAATATTCTCTGATATCAAATTAAGTTTATATTCCAAGAATTCGTAACATATTTCTATTAAATTGTAATAATGTTTGAGCTTATTTGTGTATTTAATTATTTTAAATCCTTTATATGGATTACTATATACAATATACTTTATTTTCATTCATTTGACCAGCATTTTCGAAAGCTATGAAGCCATTAATTAGAAAAAATATTCACTTTAAAATTAATATTACAATTAAAAGCAGTCATTTTAGTTGCAATTACTTTTATTAATCAAAACATGTTGATTTGCATAAATGTTATGGGAAAATAAAAAAGGTGGTCGCAACAACTCCAATACAGAACATGGTTGCAACAAATCCATCAGCAATAAACGTCAGGACCTCAACTATTACGTGTTTCACTTTCCATTTCTTCTTTATACCCATTTTAAAGTTCTGTAATATCTACAAAACCAGCAATGCAATACCAAATGCAATTTCAACTAGAGCAAGAACGATGGATGTGATTGTAAACGCTGAGATGTATTTTTCTATTTTTCTCTTTATAATTTTCTTTCTTTTGAACGATTTCATTAATTTTTTCAATCACTCATATATTTTAAATTTTACAATTTTTTCTAGAGACTTCCGTGAATTGTTTTTAGTAAATTCACCACAATTGCACTCCGATATATCACAGCAATCTTCCCACAGAGATATTTTGCTTGTTTGCAATTTAACGTTTACCTTGTGTTTATATTGAAAATCTAGTTGTTCAAAAGTGGATAGGACAGCTCGCAGATGCAGTATTACGATGATTAAAACTACCGTTTTTAGACAACAGGAAGCGTATGACATAATCAATATTCATTTGTGGAGACGAGAACATTTTTATATTACTGATTTACGAGAATTTGTATAAATTGTCCATAATAAGGCTTTTTTATTTAAACTTCATGTTGTCCGGTTTTATTTTGACTTAAATGTCACCTTATTTTTTTAATCTATGGATAGGAGGAAAAGCATATTACATATGTTTCATAATTATTTTAGGTTTATATAATATTTATTTATATTACAAATTCAAACATTCTTCATATTTTAATTTACTTATTAGTCTCATAATAATTATTATTAGAGCCTGAAGTATGCCAATAGTTATAAACAATGACTTTTTCTAAAAAAAAAATACAAAACCAAACTTTCTATTACGTCAATAACCTAACTCTTTTCTTTTTTTTTTTTGGTTACTTCATTCTATCTTTTTTGACATAAGGGTAAACGTGTGAATTAAATTTTTATAATTTCTTATTGGGTTGCTGCCCGTAAACTCGACATTGGCTGAATTGTCTTTATTAGATATCTGAGGCCATTAATAAAAGAAAAATAAGAAGAAGAATAACCTAACTGAAATATATACGCTTTATTAAATATACGATATGAAGGCAAACAATATATTTTGTCATGAGTAATAGATTGCTTTAATATTTCAGCACTTTATTAATTTAGTTACGTCTGTAATGGACTTCAATCGTTTCCGAATTATACAAAGACAAATTTCGTATAATACAATATATATAATAATTATTATTAAGATGGGGTTCTTATGCCATTAAAAATACTAACCAATGCAGCTTCTGGTTCAGAATTATCTGGAGATTCGCAATTACTATGGCCCATTCCGCTTTCATCTGAGGACGGAGGCTCGAGTGGTCGCTCATCCGTCGCTACTCGTGACACGGTCATTTTTCTTTCAACCTTTAACAAATTAATGTATATTAGTACTATAGACAGCGTCTTAAAGTCACGTGTTAACTCAATTTTTTAAAATTATTTTCCATGACTCAATGTGAGTGAATTCATTTGTATAAACATGAATAATAGTCTTCATTATACAGTTTAAACAAACGCCGTTATGGTCCAGCCACATGTTTTTTGTGGGTAAGTTTTGGTAACATATTATAATAATAAACATTGTTTAAAATTAAAGTAATAATTTGCTTTACTAGAAGAATGTGTTTTACAATAATTTGTTTTATGGGTGTCTGATTCCATTGATTGTAATCCATAGCCGATATAAATTTAAAGTGATTAATAACCAACCATATTAACATAATACCAACATAATAACATAACATAACAAGATATCGTTAATTGCACTTAAATTTTAGTTTATATAGTGCGCTTAAATGACTATTTAAGCTTTTTTGCAATAAACAATATTTATAATCATGTTTTAATACGATTAATTTGTGATATTAATTAATATAATATTTTAGGAATGATATGGTAGATTTTGAGTTGCTACGTGCTGTAAAAAACTAATAAAAACACGTCAAACATATGGTTTTAAACATAAAATTACTTATTTAAATTGTTGATGTAGAATTTCCAGTCGGGCTTCATAATAAAACAGTTTTATTGTATCTAAATTTAGATATATTTTTGCAAATTCATTGTAAATACATAAACATTTTTGTTAATTTTACAAACAAAATGCAAAAACATTGCGAAATATTCCATATAATATATTAATTATAACAAACTGTTTAAAAATTGATACAAATAAAATATTCGCTTGTTTTACAAATATATATATTTTTTTATTTTAAATTATCAATGTGTAAGTATATATATTTAACCCAATTATAATTGATAAAAAAGTGAATGTAGATTTTTAAGAAATATAAAGTAAAACGCATATATTAATAATTTATAATTCAAAAAATATATTAGAATAAAAGTGTATAGTAATTAGTATCTTTATCAATCAAGCATCAACTTTAATCTTTATTTTGCATTGGCCCTTCTGACACTTATGCATAATAAGAATCTACTGTGATTTTGGAAAGGCATATGATGTATATAGCATATTGCTCGTAGGCATGTGAAATATAAAAATTCTCTGATATAATAAATTGAGGACTTGAATAAAATAAGAACGAATGTCTTTGAATAACAAATTATTGTTAGTATTATAAATGCCGCGCGCTTCTCTATTGGCAGTTTCGTCAATTTCCAAATGATTATATATAGTTTTATTATAACTTGTAATATAAAATCACAAACGTATTATCATGAACAAACAAAATATTAATATCAGAACTTTTCCCATAAAAGTGATTGCGATGATAGGACCTTCAACTTTATTGGAAAAATTCCAAACATTGCAAATATGAGTTATCATGTAGGTACGTAATTACAATGATAAGAGCCACCTTGTGGAATATAAACATATTATTTAGATCGATGACCAGCTGACCTATGACTTAATGCTGTAACTTTAATAGCTTTTATCGCGTAAAACTTGACCCTACATGTGACGTTTTGATTCACAATGAAGCATGCATAATTTTCTTTGTCTTTCGATTCTAAATAATAAGCCCTTTATTTGTATTTTTAGATACGAACAAAGAAATATTTTGTTGTTACGGTGAAGTTATTTTTACTACAGTCTTATTTTACGATCAACACTTTGGGTTTAATGGTTTTCACCAAAAGAAAGAATTCTCTATGACGAGGAAGAACTGCTACAATTTATTTATTATTTACATGTATATACAAATTATATTATTTAATCTAAAATAATGATGTGTACTCTATACACTTTGGTACAATGCCTATGATACAAGGATTATCTTAGAAGACATTATAAATATAAATAAATGTGTATATATTTAAAATGTAGGTAAATAATAAATCAACGACGGTCCTCTTTCTCCGATTTAAGTTCCAGATAAGAGCACATCGAAATACAATTGAAATAGGTCGGTATTTACGAAACTTAATTGATAATTATTTAACACTAGAAGTGTCGGGCTGCATACTATACCTTTAAAGACCGCAGCCGTCCATTTTGTTTACTATAAGAATATCGATGCCGTCACATTGACGTAAAGGATTCTCATATAGCACAAATATAATAATGGTTTTTTTTATATGGATTTAAGCTGACAATAGCAAATTAGGAAAAGTAGTAAAATACGAAAAGAAACAAAAACATAGTTTGTAAAATATTTAAGAATGAAATCGCCGTGCCGTCAATTTGACGGCGTTGGTCTTTCTAGTGTTAACCACCAATGATTCTTTGCATCTTTATTGGTATCAAATTAAAAATTTACAGAACTTTGAAGTGTTACTTGAATTTTAATGACTTTTCAAATTGTTAGTTATTTTTTGCACTGTATTTTTAACAATTATGTTTTAATTTTAATTAAGTGTGTTTAATCAAGAAAAAGGCCATTTTTTCGCGGTTACCGCTGTTAGCCTTTCGGCTGTTACAGCGGAGTGGAGTAGGGCGGAACAGTTGTGAAGCGACTGGACTAATTTTGCCAAAAGAGCGGGATTGAGACTAGACCTGGGTGAAGCTCTGGCTAGTAACAATGGAGGATAGAAAGCTTTTTATTGGATAAGACATTGACTATCTATGAGAGCCACGGCCAAATCACCCGACGTTCTTAAACGACCTTGGCTCCATCTAGTGGTGGCCATAGAAACTATTGTATAGTTTGTCTATAATTTACGAAGATTATTTGTGAATTAGCTAGGCTATGACGGTAATTGAAGGAACAAATCCAACCTAAGCTTGTCTGGCGCTGAATTTTCGTCTAAGTACTATGTCGACAATTGACTCTTAGTTCTATGTACTCTGAAGTAAACTACATGTTATCTAGCAGTCAATGAAGCAATTTTAACAAATACAGTTATCGTTTAATCTAATCAAGATTAGGTAACCTAGTCCTAATTAGATAATAACCAAATTAACGAGAGTAATTACTCAATATATTATAATGTGATAAAACACTATATATTATGTTAGAAGTAGAGTTATTTCATATATTGTCTGTAAGTTTTAGCTTTAAGACTGTGAATGACTTCATTTATTAAATTTAAAAAAAACATATTTTCAGTTTCAGTGTAATAGAAACAATTGAATGAAAATTGACAATTGGGTTAAAATAAAATAATTAACATATTTTTGTAAATAACCAAATCCGGATATTAGTCAAAGAAACCTCATAAATTTATCTAATTCCGAGTAATGCTTTAATCTTAATCCGTGTGATAGAAACAGTTACTCATGGATCGTCGTTGATTTTTATTTGAATCATGTTTTTGTATATTTCTCAATAGTCCTGTATGAAATATATGTTACATTATTACTCTGTATACGTTCATCGCAAAGAAAAAAATATTGTGATAGGTGTTGTTTTGTAAACTGTAAATTTAAATGCGTTCAAAATAGAATCAAATAGTTATTGAAGATCTATCTTTTTTATCGCCATATTACGAGCACTTTCATGTTAAAAAATTAATTTTAGAAGTGCTAATAATGGCTATTTTTAAACCTACACTTTATCCAGATGCAATGTTAGGCCTTGAATATCGCGAAAAAGACGCTCAATTGTTTTTATATTACGTAATATGGGTGCTATCTATAATATTATCAATTTTAGTTTTATCGGGGTAAGCAGAATTTAATAACAAAAATGTTTAATGCGCATGCGTAAAATGAATGTCTGAATACTAAGTAGCATTCTCCCCAATCAACTTTTAAGATAGTCCGAGCTATTTAAGGAAATGTCAAACATAATGTACCTACATACTATACTACATACTATATTACGTATTATATATAGATATAGCTGAAATAAAAGTAGATATTTATACATATAAGAGTTATAAAAAGTGCGGTATTTAATTAGAATATTTTATTCTAATACTCAAATTATTATCATGCATTTTTCTTCCATATATAATTATAATATATGTATATATTTACGTCACAACAAATTCGTAATAGTTATATTAAGTATATCTATTTATCACAACTAACCATTAACTCTTATCACCACGTCCAATGTTATAGTTATCATAAAAAGCAATTGCTTTATAATAAAAAATGAACTACGAACTATTATTTCATTTAAAATACATTTTGAAAAAAGAATGTAAATTTTAATTAATCGCGATCATTTTTATTATATTTTGATATTTATTCGACGTTTCAACATGCAGATGATGGTTGCAAAAACGTTAGATTAAATTAATCAAAATCGTATTTTTTTTAATATTGATAGCCCAGCATATGACCACACTCCGCCTGATGTTAAGCTAGAGTGCGGTCCATGAGTGGAGACAACTGTTACCACAGACAGATGTCCGCGCGCAACAGTCGCCTCCACTATGCCTGCTTGAGGAGACGAATGTGCTGTGTCCAAATTAACAGGGCACACTTCTCTCGTTAAATATTATTTAACGTATTTAAATTCGTCAAATAATAAAATAAAATTTTTAAGTCATATTTTCCTAGTCAATATGGAAAATTTACAATAATATAAAATTTAATTTATTTACCATTTTTAGCAAAGAAATAGGTATCACGTGTCGCGAACAACCACTCCTTTAAAACACAAACTTTATGTTAAACTAGTTTGTGTAACATCCCAATGGAGACTGCGCTATTTGTAGCAATCATTTTATGTTTATATCATTTAATATGATATGTTAATTTTTCAAGTTCTATGTCATTGGTACTACCGGCCAATCAAGTCTGTTTTACACCAGGAGCTAAGGCACACATTTATGAAAATTATATTCCGTAACATTATATACATATTAAATCTACAGCAACTGATGATAAGCGCCAAATTAAGGTTGAATTGTAGTCATGAACAAATTCGTACGTCGAATTAAATTAATCGCGATAGTATAACCTTCTTATATGAATAAAAATATAATTTACCGTCTCTAATGTTAGTGACGTAAATATTATATGAGATGATTTGAATACCAAGAACCGTCTAAATAATATTCGGTTCAAGTAAAACAAAACACAAAACAATAAACAATTTGTACAACTGTTCTATTTCTATATTTTGAATCATATTGCGCAATTAAAACAAAATATTTTCATTTATATCAGAATATGTTTTTAAACAGTTATTTTTTTACCAATATAGTAACTTATTATACCTAAATATAATAAACTAAATATACAAAACAGTGATAACATATATTTATTTGCATGTACATTTTTACATGACCGATAAGAGAACAATCACGTGGCTATAGTTTAATTAACTTCACAAGTAATAAAAAGACATCTATCATTTTATATAGGTTATCTATGCGACTTTTTAAATATGAGATAAGCATCGTTTGGTGAAAATTTATGAGAACCGTCACCGAAGCATTGCTTTGTTGTAAACCGAAGATACACTTTATTCCGGAATACGATTGCAGCAAATCTTCTCTTTTTTATAAAGACGATTCTGCCATTTTAGTAAAGTTAAGCACGAAATTAGCCTCAGACGTCCAATACAATTCTGTCAATATCGAGTATACGACATAAGCCCTCATGTCAAAAAACAAATGCCACTTCTTTCTAAAAAAACAAATGAAATCTTACTTACCAATATAAGCATTACTACGAATTAGTTTAATTATGTTTCGTTTCATTCAATCTTATCTTATTTAGAATTCAATAGAAAGAGACAAATCATAATATAACTAATTTCTTACTTTTTTTGTACGTAAGTAGAGCTATCTTTAAATGTATGGATAAAAATAGTATCTTCAAATATGTGTCGTCTTACAGATTAAATATAAATAGTAATAAATTTATTTATCAGCGGGGCGTCAAAGTTTTCCTGTCTTCCTTTAACCTTATCAAACGTCACCCATACTGTTTATTTAACCTTATAACCTTTGGCATTAATAAAAATATGCACAAAATTACATAAGCTCTATCTACGAGTATATTCAATGCAAGTTATCAAAATTAATTATGATTTAATTTATATGTTCTACACTTTTAAGTAAATTTAAATTTAGCCGTCAGCTTCTGGTCTAGGCCATATAATAATTTATTATACTTCGTTATTTACAATAAAGAAATGACAATAGACCTTCTGAAATAACTAAATTAAATTTGTGAAAAATCCTGTTTCACTATGCAGGTCAGGAATATTTGATTATTTCAGTTTATTAATTAGTAAATTGTAAAAAAATAAAAAAAATATACAAAAAGATTTTATTTATATTTACTAAACAAGGAATTTTAAGAGATTAAAAGACTTGTTACTAACAAAAACAAATAAAATATGGGTCAAAGAATTAATATAGGTAGTCTTTAGTTTAAATATTATTAAAGAAAATAATTCCTAACATAGCAAAATAGCTTTAAAGTATAATAGCATACTTTAAAGTTTCAAGTTACTATAAAATAAATCCGCATTAAGTTACATATTCCAGAGAAATCATGACAAATTGAATTTGTACCAGATAGAACATTGGTACTAATTAGTATTAATATTAAATAAATAAATAAAATCAAAGAACATAATTTCTATAAATTATAAACATTGGTCCGCTGGTAATAACTTTGTTCCTGACATTTTCTCTAGTATATTTTATGTTTAGTTTTAAATAATGTTACCTATATTTATCGTTGTTAAAATTTTGACCTTCAATTACACTTTTGTATTTAACAACAAAAGCTGGTCTGTAGGAAAAATACCACAATTGTTTAAACAGATGTGAAAGAACAGTCACCCAACCCATGTCACACGTAACTAATCATCCAAAATGTACACTCAAGCAAACTGATTCATAACCCACATTCATGTCAAATACGCTTGACAATCCATAGACCTAAGATGAAATTCATGAGGTAATCAAAAACAACAGACCGAAGTATATCAGTTATAATTCTTTTTCATAGCACCCGATATGCCGGCTTGAATAATGGTAGTTATTAGTATTCCCATAAGAAATTGTACAAATACGACAAAAAATATGGAATTCTATTTTTTTAAAGAAATTGTGCCATAAATAACACCTATTGAAGTATGAAATTTTCATTCATATTTTTTGTGTCCTCTACGATGTTTGGCGCCTAATACCCATCTCATAGTCAAAGAGCCCGCCTTTCTCAATAGGGAAATGAACGGAACTGCGTGACAAAAAAATTAGGGTGCATTTCTAGGAAGGGATAGCCATGCGTTTGTTAACTGCATTCCATTGGAACGCTTTTTTCATATAGTTTTGTTTATGGAAAAAACCAATATTTTAAAAGTGTTAGTCCATTTTACATTTTTATGCGAGTTATTAGGAAACTATACACATATTTATAACTTGGTTTCTATTGAGTACAATATCTAGAGAAGTCGCTAGGAACAAAATTATTGCTCTACAAGGATTGGTCCAGTAAATAAATTGCATATAAATATTACTTTTGTTTATCTAAATATTTATTTTTAAATATCTAATACACCCCATTGTGATTTCCGTATGATCAGAAGCACACAGATGTCGTTTTAAAATATTTAAAATTATACAGAATTTCCGCATGAAGAGTGATAAAGCCAAATTTTGATTACGTCTAAACAACCGGACTTGACCTAACACATGCATAAAACACAATAATAAAATAATTAAAATCCATATAAAACCAGATATTTGAAGGAAAATATTACCAATACGAGGAAACTGATGTTGGATATGTTTTAAAATAATTATGTCAACAACATTTTATACAATATAACAAAAGACGTCTACTCTGCTCTAATCTTTATAAAAATACATGTATTTAGAAATACTTAACATATTTTAAAAGCTTATCGAACGAAAATATTACGAAAACATATCTTTTTAGGTCAAATTTTAAAATGTCTGTAAACATGAACGATTTAATTATTTTTTTACTTTTAAGTACATACTTAATCGTGGAAATTACAAAGGGCTTCACTATCGCTTAGGGCTTGATTTCCGGGTTTTAATTTACCAATAAGATTTAAAAAACCTAGTTATGTTAATTAAATTTAAACATTCCTTTTTAAGCAAGCAAATATCTGCAAGCAGAAGTTTTTTTATTCTTATAGACTCATTTCATTATACCGGCTTCTTCAGCGATAATACCCAAACCCATTTACGGGTTCCACTTAGTTAATATTGATGTCGATCCCGTCAAAAAACTGGTACAGAAGGGAAATCATGTCCACATCGTCGGTATACTTTTCTTTACGCAATTCTTTGTAAGTTCTCATATGAAATGCGGTCTTTAATGCATAGCTACAAGTTAACACCACAAGAAAGTTGCTTAAAAGTTTAAAGTAGGCTCTCCAGTGAGGCATATAGATATTATTGATTTCTATATATACATATGCGTATGCATTTAACTAATCTAAAATACAATTTGCAGCTTAACATCGCGTTGGTTATAAAACTTTCAAAACGTATTTTTAATAAATTTAAATTATGTACGCGAATAACAAAAGACTACATGCATGTATTTATTATACATTATACATATGTATATAATTTATTGTAATTTTTAGTTTTTGCAAAATATTTATATTGTAAAATATTTTATAGGTTTCCAATGCATACACCCCATATATTAGAGGGCCTTAAGAGTTCAGAATTTTTTAAATTCTTAAAGCGTTTATTTATAGTTTGGGTTTTAAATTAAATTTAAAGAAGTCAATGTACGATAACAAATGTGAATTTTATATAGATAGGTATACTTACATATGTTATATTATTTTTGGTTACCGGACTATTTAATTTTATTTTTTAATTGATTTTCAAATATCTTTTAGTATACCTATAAAATTGTTACCCGCAATAATTGCTTTATTGTTTTATACAAATTATTTTAAACCTGTTCCAAAAGGGAATATTTTATGGGAAATCGGCGCCATAACTTGACATCATTTCTCGCTGAGAAAAGACGAGTGAATGAACCCTATTTGAAATACAGATTATGTGCGTGTAGAGTGTGCGAGTATGTCTAACTTCTGCACATGTTCTTCGAAACCTAGATAAGGCACAATATTACCAATACTAACACGTCTTTACTCTTTATATGTCGAATTGACATTTTAAAAAATCGCCCTCTTTTGGTATTGTTTCAATCTAGTTTTCTTAAATTCCGTTACATACATACATCTCTTATGGCAATAATTGTTTATAAATAATACAATTTGAAGAAAAATGTTCACTAAACGTTTTTGTAACGTGAGATTATAGTTACAGTAAGATCGTATACCGAAATAGAAACAGCATCCCCGCGTCTTAACGCGCTTAAAATAAATAAACTAAACCATAGTTTAGAAATTAATTACTCACCAATTCTGTCTTAATGGTAATTCGTCAATTGCTAATATTTATTCAGTTAACTCAAAAAAAAAACCTTGAATAATTTGGAATTATTAAAAAGCCGGCTCCACGTGAATTTTCACTTAAAACCCGCGCTTTTTACACAAACTTGAATGGCGCTAACTTCTACTTTGATCACCATTAACTTTTTTTTTTCATTTATCACTTAAAAATGTTTTTTAATTTATAACAACGTCGCGGCCGCTCGTATGTTGAACGCGCGCCTCGCCGACGATGGTAAGCAATGTACTGAATGGCGCCAAATGCCTCGCGCCATGTTTTAAAAGTCGCTTGACTATAATCATTGTGTTTGTTACGTCTGCAGCCTGATTTGTTTACTAAACTTTGAGAGGACGCTGGGGTCCAGAATTTACAAGAACTTTTATGGTCCCATTGTAATTTAACTGTATTAATTACATAGTATAGTTTTCCCTATTGAGGAGTTATTTGTGTTTTTCTTCAAGTTATGATCGATGAAAATTACTTTTGTGATAAAACTCGGTGTTTTTTTTTTTCACAAAATCATTGTGTTCCAAATTCACTAATTAAAATGGAATAAATACTAAGTAACTCGGTAATTTAAATGCAAATTATAAGCATTTAGATAACTTCAAGTATTTAATTGTAAAACACTTTATGCGAACTATTTTGATTAATTTAATCGGACATTTTGTGAATTCTTTAGACTTGTCTTTAATATTATTTTGTTGCAGTGGTTAAATGTGATTATTAGTAAGATGTGAGTTATATATTAAGTGAATACGAATTTATATGACTTTTAAAAAATCTTTATTTCTTATGCACTGACATGTTACATTTCTTTGCTGATATCTTGACAAATATGTAGATTAATTTGTTCCACTTTTAACATGCTCCAAATAAGCATAATTTCCTTTTTTTAACACATAATTTATCTGTAAATTATTTGGGGCACAATTGACGTATGTGTTGGGGTGACAATAATTCCGATACAATTCGCCAATGTTTTTTTTAAATTGTTTGTGCTACATCTTAACCGGGCAAGAGTCTGACTGCTTCAGTTACTACTCGAATATAAAATTCAATCATACAATATTGAAATATTTTATATAGTTTTTAATAAATTGGTGTTCTCTCTTTAAAACTCTAAACTCAGCCTAACACTTATGCCTAAAAATTTATTACATTTAACTGTTTAAATAAAAATGTATATATACTATATACTCAAATTATAGTATTAGCATTTTAAATTTACAGAAAAACTAGTTTCATATGTTAAATTTATTTTTAAAAAATCTATCCGTTAGTTATCGCTTTCTCTGAGTTATTTTTATTTTAAAGTGAAAACGCATAATATTTCACAAACTTATAACAACCAGACACGAAATAAATATTTATTCTTTATTTAAATAGATAAACAATTGTTTCGTTTTTAACTCGACTTCGGGACTTTTTACTTAGTTATAAATATATTCGATTTTATTCGAATTCTTTTGTTTATTAATTTATTTAAACATGTCTAACAAACACCATTGTGTCTATAAGTAAAATGAAATCGCATTTCATTGAAATTTTATATTGAAACTGAATGTAAAAACGGGAATGCGCCTTATTTTTTATATAGGCGCGTGTATTTTTAGATTACGAGGAAAATAACGGGGAATATATTCTCGCTGCTTAACAAACAGACGTTGCATCATGGCATAAATGTATAAGGAAATAATCAAACAACCTGTAAGTATTGGAAATATATGCTGGGTTAATCCCTAACTAAGAGTTTTGCTTTACGAATTGGGGTTTTACTTTTAATTAATCATTGCTTAGTTTAATAATAATTTAGCTTCATTTGTTGTTAATTTATATATTTTTTTGCTTAAAGTACCAATGTAACACTAGATTTACCAGCTTAAATATACCTATTTCGACCAAAACCAAAAAAAGTATATATTTGTTACAAATATATATAAAACTAGCAGTTGCCCGCGACTACGTCTATAATAATAATGAAATAAATCTTATTAGATTTATACAAACTTTCATCCTCTGTTTTATCCCCTTGGGGGTAAATTGATCAAAATCCTTTCTTAGCGGATGCCTACGTCATAACATCTACCTGCATGCCAAATTTCAGCCCGATCCGTCCAGTGGTTTGGGCTGTGCGTTGATAGATCACTAAGTCAGTCAGTCAGTCACCTTTGAGTTTTATATATATAGATTCATAAAACTAATTCTTCTGTTATAAATTAAAGAAGATTAGAAGAATTAAAGAAAATGTTACACGCAGTAGGAATTTTAATTTGATCTTGCAAGACCAGTCATTTTGATTGGTCTGGTAAATCTAGTGTTAATACTATCAACAGTACCTATATTAGAGAAGAAATATTAAACAAAATTTATTCGATTAATTTAAAGAATTTTGTTCATTTTTTAAAATAGATATATAATAATAACGTAGGTGGAATTGTTAGAGTATTTTATATGACACAACCACGGAAGCATTATTTCCCTTGATGTCGATAAATCACGGAATTCTTAGCATTATAATAGTTTATATTATTGACAGTTAAATGGTCATCTATGGAATTATTGATGTGTGGGTTATTTTGTAGGGTAGAAAAGATTTTACGTTGAACGGACATAAATAATTTTATATATTATCTTTAAAATAACTTTACAAAACAATAAAAAAAGCTAATTCTGTGTAAAGGATACTCTAAGATCTTTTTCGAATAGAAATCGACGGTAAATCGTACGAAGAAAAGAAGCAAAAGTTGTAACTTAGGTTCAAATATTCTTGTATAGAAGGAACTACTACAAAACAAAAAACAATTGGTATCTACTTATCAGAAAAATCTATTAAGATATTAAAAACAAACAAGCTACGGGTGAGAACTAAAGAATAAAGTATTCCGGAAGTACTATGTGGGAATTGCCAAGCTTTAATGCCTACCCTATGCACTTCCGTTTCCGTAAACGTCTATAACTAAGGAACTGTATTACGATTTATTATTTCACTTTACATTTTCTTTAATTTGTCACGTTTAATAAAACAGCTTGAATTACCAAGCAGGATGTTAGAATTCTAATATTTATAATATGTCAATCAAAATGAGTCAGACAGTTATGATAAAAATGTAGTATTTAATTTCATATGAATTATAATGCAATGTGTACGAATTCAGTCACTAGATTTTTCCATGATTTAATTTTGTTTAGATAAAATTTAATGGCCAATTTGTTAAAAAATAATCTACAATCAATAACATCAACTGTAATTTTATTATACGAATACATAATTTTATTACAATTGTATGTATGTATTTTTAATTATTATCACAATGTCATGTTTTATTATCATAGACTTAACTTCATTGTACCGGGTGATTACTAAATATTTGGCTCTAAACGCCAACTGAATCACCCGGTATATTATAACTTATTATAAACTTATACAATATCAAGGTTATACGGTAAAGATGCTGAAAAGATTGAAGGCTAAAAAGAATATTTTAACAATGACGGCCATGCTAGCAAGATTACCATATCTACCGTATAAGAGTTTCAGTATAAATTAACGTAGTAACTAAAATATTGTATTGAAGATGTGAGGGTCATTATTCAAGAAACTAGAAGATACGCCTCAGTATACCCCTTTTCCCGCATGCGGGGACATCCCGCATACAAAATACGTCTATGTAGTTAACACACTCTGCTGCAGTTTTCTATGTAAACAAATGCGAGCTTTATACCACGCATTTCAAAAATCTCCCGCATTCCGCATGCGGTAACAAATGTATACAATATTAATATTATTGCTGTGTCTGTAATTGACTTCATTAGAGATATATTTCATTTAAACAGCAGCTATTATTTTCTCTATTATATTTTTAAAATACACGTCAATCATTCGACCTACAATGTGCCTTGGCCTCGTTGCTCGTCCTACTGGAAATTCTTCCGACAGATCATAGCACTGCATTTAAAAAATCGGAATACCGTTGAAAATCCTCGCGTGAAACGGTCTGCGCACGCGACAATTCATTTGTTAGGGTAACCATCATATGAATTTGTTATTTACGATATAATTCTTAGATTTGTAAGAATGTATATGTAAACAAGAAAAGAACAAGAAGTTATAAATCATTTTCTAAGTCTCAAGGGGCCATTCAAGTATTACGTAAGCAGATTTTTTACAATTATTTACCCCCCCCCCCCCCCCCCATTGATGTAATTGCTGACGTAATCACGATATCGACCCCCCCACCCACCATGTCATCAAAAATAAGCAAAGCAAAGACTCCCCCGCCCCCCTCAAGCGCTTACGTAATACTTGAATGACCCCCAATGTTCTAAAATCACTTAATGAATAATGGACTACGAAAACATGTTTTTATTTTAGAGTGTTCTAGATTTTTATTAATATGTCAGAAATGCACTAATCAATCATAAAATATAATTAACTGAATAACCTTGAAACTTTCGTATTTATCTTCTGTACGTGTCCCACGCCGATCTCGAGATTTATGCTCATCTCAACTGAACGCCTATACGTTTACTTTGCAAGAATCCGTCTGGCGCAAGTCTGCATAATGTTACATCACTCATAGGCATTATTTTTAAACTACTACTAATTCACGAAATATTTTTCGGTATACATTACAGCTTCCGTTAATGAAATTGAAAGTAATAGTTTAATGTACACGTCAATGTATACGAAATTAAGAGGATTAACCTATTTTGTTTCAAATGTTGTACGGGGGTTGAGTTGGCGAACATCGTATTTTTAGTTTTTATAGTTGAATGCACTGACGATAGTTCTATTCTTTGGTATTGCAATATGTATAATAGTTTGTAATACGTATTTAAGACTAATTTATATCACACGTACATTGACGTAAATTACATTTTTCACATTGTTTAGTTTATAATTCTTTACGCTTCGGTAATTTATTTATAATATCAGATAAATAAATATATATAGACGTATTTAGAACTAATAAATAATTAAATACTTTTACTTACATACATATGTACTATATTTTGAAGGCCTACATTTTCGAAATTGTTAAAAAAATATTTATCAACGTAGGTAATTGTAATAACTAAATTACAATGTAGGAAATCAAAATGTTTTAAAAAATTTCCAAATTATAAGCTGAAAAAAAAACTCACAAAAAAGATAAAGTCTTTTTTCAACAAATCGCAATCGTATTATTTAATTTGTAAGCAATTAACTTGATCGTAAATAAATATCAAAGTAATTGTTCTATTAAATTTCAGTCTACTCATTGTTCCGTGAATGTTATATTCAATTGTATGAAGGTTGCGTTCAGAAATGTATTTAGGATAAAGTATTTTTTATTACCTATTTGTTAGTTCCGTATATATTATATATAAGTTTATACGTGTCTTTTAATTATATTTAGTGATTTATTTTAGTAATTGGGCTTCAATAGAGCGCTTTTACTCAACAACACAAATATAAATAAAATGCATTTATTAATTATTTGATTTGATTTGATTTAACTTCTGTATAGGGGCATTGTCATTCTATTATATATCTACAGGTGTTATTGTAATTTCTACAAATATTTTCTTTCCCAAATGTCACATTAACTTCTATCCAGCTACTGAAAAGTATGACTATAAGTTTTCTCAAAGTAGAAATACTATGGATTAAAAACTTCCCGAGTTATACTGAATTAATTTGCTCCAATGAACTCAATAGTTCATCGCTTTATTTAAAAAGTCTTACAGCTACTTGAAAAAATGGCTAATAGATTTAGTACATATTTTTAATAGTTTTCGTAATTAGCTATGTTATCTCGTCACCTAGTTTCATTTAATGGCATTTGTGGAAATACCACGTACATCATACTTAAGTATAATATTTGTAAAATTTTAAACACGTAAATCTTCTATGCACAATATATTTTTCAAATAGTTTATTTGGGAGTATGAATTTATTAATAAAACAGACCATAGTTCGAAATTCACAACAATAACAGCTAATAAATTATGGAATAAGCATTACATACAAATCCTTTTAAATCAAAAATGGTCTTGTAAATTAGTCAAAAATAGCATTCAATTGTTTATGTGTTCCAAATTCAAATTGTAAAACAAAAAGAATCGGCATAAAGATACGACCGGCAATTAGACTCAGTTTCCGCTTTATAATTATAACAATAGTAAAATGACTTGAAATTTTACCGATAGAAAATCTGTAACGAATTGTCTTTGAATGCATTAATTATACTGGCTTTTTTTTGAATTGACACTTTTGTTGAGTTTTGCTTTGTTTAATTTACGTTTAAATATATTTCTGTTATAGAGTTAATAATGAGATGCCACCGAGTTGTTTACGAGCGATAGTCAGCTTAAGGATTCAGTCTCGGCTATTAGCAAACTTCTTTTCTTCGCTTGTAGTACTGCCCTGGGAGGGCATATGGGGTTAGTAGACATCATAAGCTTGCCTACCATAGTGTTCTGGTAATGATGTCGTCTCATTATAAAAAGAAATTTAATATATCATTGTTCCGTGTCTGCATGTCAAGGCCAATGGCTGATGTAATTTATTTGCAAGTTGCATAAATATATATCGGTCAATGACCTTGTGTTTTGGAGTTAGTCCAATTAATTTTTATTACAATAGACTCATTGTGCGTAACTTTTAAGATACACATTTATCTTTTATTTGTTCATAATTCAATATAATAAATTATTATTAATTTTATATTTAAAAAATAATAACTTAAAGAAGCGTCTCAACCGTGCTGGCTCGTTACTTGGAAAAAAGTTACTGATGTAAGTTATTATAATGAAAGATCGATCACGCGTTTAGTTTCACAAAGGCAGGCAAAACCAATATATGCATAGGTATATCTACATTATAATATGTAATATTGCGTGTATGTAAAAGTTTATTTGACCCGTTTTGAATTGCTCGTACGATCCGTTAACACGTTTAAACATTCAATTAATTTGTTACAAGAAAGAAAAATTACACGTATGCAGACAATTGTAAAGATCAATTTGTATAACCTAACGAATTTAATTTAAGGCCATTGACAATAAATTGAAAGTGTTGAACTATTGCTGATGTAAGAAATCATCTTATTGCTGTAGACTGTACGTCACTGAAATGTGTGGTCTTTTGTTCCATATTACACTGCTAAGTTCATTAAACACAAAGTGATATACTCGCTTTATCGAGCTGCCATGGATCGTCTTCCCGTTTATTATGATTCGTAATTAGTCTACGTCGCATTGGGAATGCGTAGATTCAATGAATTCGCGCGTAGTATTGTTCGTTTCTTATTGCAATTAATATCAATTTACAGTGAACGTCATTTGCGTAAGAAAAGCGCAGTTCGTTTATTTATTTATTACACCGAATAATTAATCAAAATGGCGTTGTCTGTGATTTACTAAAAAAATCATTAGATATTTTCCATTGTATAATACTTTAGATTTGTCGATTATTCAAGTTGTTTGATTTTTAAAATTACATTTGAATTTATTTTTATTTGTAAATATTTGTGTTTTCTTAATAATTATTATATTGAAAATAAAATATGGTTACCCTATTAACGGAGGTGTGTTACAGACGTCATATCAATAAAAGTACGTTGTTTTGTGAATTTTTATTAAATTGATTGATTTGTTTTGACGTCTAAATATTGATTGTTATTATACCAATCAATAACAATCAACTTTGTCTGTCAACAAGTGTATAAAAATACCTAATTAGAAAGCAATAAGGTCAATATTAATATATTTATTCTTCTTTAATAATACTGTAGACACCGCCATCTGCCGGTAAGTAGCTGAATCACCACAGTAAGTGTCATCGTCGGTTTCCACGCAGCATCGCAATCTAATATATAAATTTTACATACAAATTTTATTGACGGGAACAGTAGCCCTTAAATGGAAGAAAATTCAAAACAAAATTTCTGTCAGTCATCATTATTTAATGAATGATTTATTTACAAAAAAAAACATTTCGGTGGACATAATCAACAAATATTATACAGTATTGTAATATGCGTACACGCACGAATAGATTTGCGCAAAAAAAAACGACTTAACTATATTTAGAAAGAAAAAACACATTATATATATGTAACAAAATACTTCAAGCCAATAAATAAAAATATAAAATATAATTTTATTTAAAATAAATATGAATATACAAATGAGTAAGTACTTTACAAACAAACAAATTCCAGACGATCACAGACTTCGAAGACATCGAATAATAAACTAATATTTTCCATTGAAATCTCGATTCTACTCTACGTACAGTTTTATTTTCATTTGTTAGTATAAGCCGCGATGCGGACAAAAAGGGCCGGCAGTTCAATCCTTGCTTATCGTTCATTATTGACTGTTAGTTACTATAAGTAAGACGACCTTAAGCCGTAATTGAATTACCTGCCCTAACAATAGAAAAAACGAGAGCAGTACCATATGACCAAAAGTGACTCTGAAATTTAACTTCACACTTTTATGGTTATTATTAAAAATATGTGAAAAACACATGAAACCGTTTGAGCCATCGTCATTTCTATAATTAGGATTTCCTAATGCAAAACTACAGTCGAGTAGGAATCAACATGCATTCGTTCACATGAGCTTCTATGCATTATCCCAGGCAAAAGAAAAAATTAAAAATTTCGCAATTATATCACGATATTTCTTCGTCCATCAAAATTTGTCTGAATAAATAAATCTCTAAATATATATAACTTAAAGGTGACTGACTAACTGACAAACCACTGGACGGATCGGGCTGAAATTTGGCTTGCAGATAGATGTTATGACGTAGGCATCCGCTAAGAAAGGATTTTGATCAATTCTACTCCCAAAGGGATAAAATAGGGGATGAAAGTTTGTATAAATCTTCTTAGCACCGTAAAGCTGTGTCTGAATATAAGAAAAAAACCCTGATGTACACAGGCGATCTGTCGCCACCTACCAGGCTGCACACCCTGGAAAACACAGGCAAGCTGTCGCCACCTACCAGGCTGCACACCCTGGAAAACATAGGCAATCTGATGCACTATTGATGAGAGACTTACTTTCAGTGAACACGCCGAAGCGATATCAACTAGGACTCGCAAATTAAGTTATATTTTAAGGCTATATACAGAGCACTCTGTCAGTCAATTCTGTGCTATTGTATAGCGGCGTGTGCATCGGCGACTGTGCTAATGAACGTCGAAAGGGCCCAGAGGTCCCTCCTGAAGGTGATGCCGAGGAAACCCTTTAGATACCCAACCTCTTCTTTGTTTGAGGAGGCCGGGGTTCTTAGTGTGCGCGGGCTGTTTATCTTTGCCAACACGATCATGACACATCGTACAGCAATCGTATCGAGCAGACAAGCCGAGCGACGGACTAAACGCGTCCCCCTCATAGACAGTATCAAAGTTAATTCAGCATTTGCTCGTTGGTTCAACAGTTTTCTGGGACCCTTTTTGTATAATAAATTTGTAAAGGTTCTGGACACAAATAGTACCCCAACCAGATTGATGAAAGTAAAAATTGCTGAGCTTCTTCTGGCCTGGAGTGACAGAGAAACAGCAGTTCATGAGACCCTGATGCCATACTAGACCCTATCAACGAAGTCAAGGTTTACTCAATTTATTAAATTCTTATAAATACATTATAAAAATATATAAATAAATAAATAGTTTTAGTTGCAATGTTAATTATTAAAGGTTTTGTAAGTGACGGGTCCCACGTGACAGGCAATGCCTAGTGTGGGACCATCGAAAATTACAGTATATAATACTATTCTTAAGTAAACAAATAAATAAATATCAGGCCAGGAATACCGATGTGCACCGATGTGATTCAGTCACGGTATAGAGAAAATACAATTCAGCGTGTATGGAGAAGCAAGTTGCTTTCGGGTTTGGCGTATGACCCAGATATTGCTTATGGAACTGACAGCAGTGTAGTCTTAGGTTCCGCAAAAACCATACTTCTTAACGCGAGCGAAGCCGCGGGCAAAAGCTAGTAACATATAATTTATAACTTACATAAAATTAATATTTTAGGATAAGTCGAAGTGTGCTTGCTGGCAGTTGACACTCTCCGAGGCAAAGAAAATTGGGATGAAAGGCGATGGGGTGGGCTATCAATATAGGCGCTTGTTGGAGCCCGTTCTAACTGGCATTTTCGAGTGCCATGATAAGTGTGTATATATATGTTCTTCAGGATGGTAGTTGTTGGTGATACGCCAGTGGCATAATATATGTTCATTTGTGCATGCAGAAAGACTTGTCTGAATAGGGTGGCGCAGAACCGTTTGCAACTAAAACTGTAGGTGATTCAGTTGTTACAAAGTGTATATGTAATGGGGCTTTTTGTGTTTGTTTATATATATGTTACGTTTAGGTGTTCAAGACAAAAGAACGCGGCTGGGGCCTACGCACAGTGACTGACATTCCAAAGGGATCATTTTTATGCCCATACGTGGGCAAAATTATAACCGCAGCTGCTGCAAATAAGGTTATATGTATACATTTCATTATTTATGTACACATATTTATATTTTAAGTTTGGTTTATTAATTATCTTATATTGAATATTAACAGAATGGCCAGACACTTGGAGATGAATACTTGGCCGAACTAGATTTTATAGAATGAGTGGAGCGTTTAAAGGAAGGATATGAAATAAATAAATATTACTGTCTTCTTTACCCTACCCTTGCTTAAGTTTTTTGTACAGATCCGCATTAGCATCCGCGGTTGTGACAAAATCTGCATCCGCACCATCCCTACTGTGTAGTACGTATTTATCAATCAATTTGTGGTCCTGTGTTATTATAAAAGTTGTTGTTTCAGTATTCCTGTGCTCTGAATGTATTTGTGCAGAATGATGTACAGAGGCAAGCTGTCGCCACCTACCAGGCTGCACACCCTGAAAAACATAGGCAATCTGCTGCACTATATCAGGGCAGGAATACCGATATGCACCGATGTGATTCAGTCACGGTATAGAGAAAATACAATTCAGCGTGTGTATGGAGAAGCAAGTTGCTTTCGGGTTTGGCGTATGACCCAGATATTGCTTATGGAACTGACAGCAGTGTAGTCTTAGGTTCCGCAAAAACCATACTTCTTAACGCGAGCGAAGCCGCGGGCAAAAGCTAGTAACATATAATTTATAACTTACATAAAATTAATATTTTAGGATAAGTCGAAGTGTGCTTGCTGGCAGTTGACACTCTCCGAGGCAAAGAAAATTGGGATGAAAGGCGATGGGGTGGGCTATCAATATAGGCGCTTGTTGGAGCCCGTTCTAACTGGCATTTTCGAGTGCCATGATAAGTATGTATATATATGTTCTTCAGGATGGTAGTTGTTGGTGATACGCCAGTGGCATAATATATGTTCATTTGTGCATGCAGAAAGACTTGTCTGAATAGGGTGGCGCAGAACCCTTTGCAACTAAAACTGTAGGTGATTCAGTTGTTACAAAGTGCATATGTAATGGGGCTTTTTGTGTTTGTTTATATATATGTTACGTTTAGGTGTTCAAGACAAAAGAACGCGGCTGGGGCCTACGCACAGTGACTGACATTCCAAAGGGATCATTTTTATGCCCATACGTGGGCAGAATTATAACCGCAGCTGCTGCAAATAAGGTTATATGTATACATTTAATTATTTATGTACACATATGTATATTTTAAGTTTGGTTTATTAATTATCTTATATTGAATATTAACAGAATGGCCAGACACTTGGAGATGAATACTTGGCCGAACTAGATTTTATAGAATGAGCGGAGCGTTTAAAGGAAGGTTACCAAAAGTACGTTCGTGAAGACGAAGCGAAGGTGAGTGCGTTGACACATTCTCTCTTTTTATGCAATGAGTTTGCAGTAATTCCACCGTTCGCTCATAGATGGCGTTGTCTTAAATGTAACACACATGTCGCGAAATGCGAGATATTAATTTACTTTTACATATGGCAACACTGAGAAATAAGATTTTTGAGTGGTAAAAAGGGTTATAAAAAAGAGGTTTTATTGCGACGTAAAAGGGAGGAGTTGTGCTGACACTATTGGTTTGGATTAAATGAGATTAAACTGGTAAAATATGAGAGTAATTTGTGAGTATATACTACGTAGTATTGTAGCTGCAGAAATAGTAAGTATAACAACTTATTATTATGTAGAATCCATAGAATAATAATGAGATATTATTCTAAGAGGAATAAGTTGTAGTAGCTTTGCATCCATAAAAGGGTCAGAGCAAAATAAGAGAGATATATGGAGGCAGATTGAGGATAATAATGATGTAATTATTATCAGCGATGATAATTCTGAAGATGAAAAAGAAAATGTAAATAACGATGAGGACTTTCGGCCAGGCGATGAGGTGCGCGTGCTCCACAAGTGCAAGTGAGAAAGAACCATATCCACGCATGCGCACGCTAATACCCTTATTCCATATTGTATCTCATAAATAAATGTTATTATTTCGGGAAAGGAAACCAAAGAAAGACGTTGGCTAAGTCACTTGCAGGTGAGCAAAGCGCAATTAATCACGTCATTATACATTAACAGTAAATAAGAATAACAACACATGCTTATATTTCAGGTCGCAAGTGTGTCACTGGTCGAACGTACGTATATTTATATCTACCAATCCATCAATATACATATGTGTTCATTCATTTTTTTATATGACATTTGCATTGCACAAACACCCGTAAATTATTTGGAAAGAGGGCGTCTACGTACGTGATGGACTCCAGAGTAACAGGAAATGTTGCAAGATTTTTAAACGTAAGTATTTCTGGCGTTTGTATAGTAGGGATGTTGCGAATATTCGCATCCGCATCTGCATATGCCGAACATCCGCCTCGATTCAGACATCCGCATTCGCATAAATCGATGCAGAGCTGATGCGGATGTGAATTAATATACGAACCTTTGCGAAACAGACTGGAGTCCGAAAAAGCGGCCATCTACTTTTCATTAAATATAACGCTCCAATATTCAAAGTTAATTACTAAAAGAATTAATTAGTAATAGTAATTCACTCACTACTTTGTTATTAAATAAAGAAAGGATAAATATTACTGTCTTCTTTATCCTACCCTCACTTAAGTTTTTTGTACAGATCCGTATTCGCACCCGCGGATGTGACAAAATCTGCATCCGCACTATCCCTACTGTGTAGTAGGTATTTATCAATCAATTTGTGGTCCTGTGTTATTATAAAAGTTGTTTCAGCATTCCTGTGCTCCGAATGTATTTAAGCAGAATGTGTTCGTGGACTCGCACGACCTACGCTTCCCGTCGCTAGCATTTTTCGCTCTCACACACATAAAGGCGAAGGAGGAGCTCACGTGGAACTATAACTACGAGGTGGGCTCCGTGGAGAATCGGGTGATTAATTGCGCATGCCTCGCTCCTAATTGTAGGAAGCGACTTCTATAAATGACAATTGTCATATATTGTGAATTCTCTAATATATATATATATATATCTCGATGGCAGAGTTTATCTATACTAATAGCTTTTAGGATAAATCGAAGTGTGCTTGCTGGCAGTTGACACTCTCCGAGGCAAAGAAAATTGGCATGAAAGGCGATGGGGTGGGTTACCAACACAAGCGCTTGTTGGAGCCCGTTCTAACTGGTATTTTCGAGTGCCATGATAAGTATGTATATATGTTCTTCAGGATGGTAGTTGTTGGAAGAGGAAACATTAGATTGTTTGTATGTAGAGTACATAATGTACTGAATAGGCTCCGAAACTACAGGACCGATTTGAAAAATTCTTTAACCATTAGAATCCTACATTATCCTGGATGAACATAGGCCATAGAATATTTTCAAAAAAAAAACAGTACACTGCGTTCGCTGCGGAAATTATTGACAATAGAGCAAGGTCATAAAGTTTAATAGAGGACATCAATATCTACAAAAAAAAGTCTGCGATACCATATGTCTAACTATTACAGTTATGTCACAAATATAAACGCCGGTATAGTGCATAGAAAACATGTCACGAGCAAAACTATTCCCTACTTCTTATTAAATAACATTCAGAATTCGATTATTGGGATAGATTTATCTCGAACACAATGAAAAATAATTTAGTCCAAATTCGATCAAGAAATTTGGTTAACACATTCACCCTTTACGATTACGATCACACATGCTTTTTGGCAAATAAACATTCCAAGCTGTTGAGTGCAGGTGTATATCTGTCCCTTTCGCACACTTTACATATGTGCATATCAGTGGCGTAGCTAGGTAACCAAAGACCCTGGGGCAAAAAATAAACTAGAGCCCCAACTAAACTAAGAATATAGGGAGTTCTCCGCAAGTTTCATACAAAGATGTTCGAGACTTGTTGGGAATTCTCGTGTATTTTTTACATAAGTTGCCATTATTAAAGTCGCGTTCCTGGAATCTGGTTTATTCAAATTCCGAATGTGAGAAAAATGTTCACTAGTTCAATTTATAGTTTGTTGGTCAGAGTCTAAGCACTGCCCCGTCTAGCCCCTTAGTAGCTACACCACTGGTGCATATATACATCTCCCTTCCTCATAATGAATTTACAAATGTATTGTATACAGCCTATTTATCAACAGTAATAAGCTTCAAAAACTAATTCACTTCTACACACATATTGAAAAAACATTATGCAAAAATATAAAATTATTACTTCCCTACAAAGAAAAATTTTTTTTTGAAATATCCAAAATTGTATTTTTGATCGCGTTTGGAAGTAACTAAGAAGCCGGCATAGCGTTGGCGACTACTACCTCATGGACCGCACGAGCTTGACCCAGAAAGTGCGATCACATGGCATACAATGAAAATATATATATAGGCCATAACTCTACAAGCTTTGTCTAAACTAAACATTAAACTATAATATCTAAGTACATTATTACTAACAAAATAAAATGTAAAAAATACCTCATGTATTAAATATTTAAAAGAAACCGGCCGCTAGAGTTTTAATAAAAACAATATTTTATAATCACCTACTATAAAATAACTAACTTACCAGATACACGCATACCTATTTACTTTTCACACACGCATTCACTAATATGAACATGTAACATAAATTTATATTTTTACATATCAGAAACCAATTTCTTTCATTTGGTGCTACAAAGCCTCAATTAGTAATAATATTAAAGCAATAAATATCCACTTTTATAAAAATAATAATATCTCAAATAACATATCAATAAATATAAATATTACGAATATTTATATTTATATTATTTATTATTATATTAGAGGCATTAACCACTGCGCCAGAGACGCTATGATGAAATGCATCCATGTTGAAATGCATAACAGATACCACCTGTGTCCCTATCTGGTTTACGCACTTTTACTTAGGTAAAAATCTAAATTAACATTTTTCAAATGCAACAGCAGAGGGCGTCCCTGTCGACAAATGAGGCAATATATAGAATGTGTTTTTGTTTTGTATAAAACCGAATTTTTAACACTTAATATAGCATGTCAAGTCTTTGTAACACCAAATTAACAAGAAAAATTAAATTACTGTATAAATTAATAAAATTTTGAATAAATAAAAATTGTGAAACTCTTTGAGCACATTAAACTTCTTCTGATATAATAACAATTGGTTTACGCACAACAACATTAGCTTTATTTCCAAGCTTACTTTCTAGAACACTTACGGTTGGTCAAATTTGAAAATAGTCTAATCTTATACTGTCTCTTTCACTCACCTTTTTAACGAAAGAGACAAAACTAATTAAACATACTCTCGTTCGAAATAAAGGTATTCCATTCTTTCCTTCACATGCATATCTAAGTAATGTTATTGTGCATAAAGTTTTTGTATTAACAAAATAAATACAATCATAACAACCAACTGCACGCACAAAATCCTAAAATACATTTGTACACGGGAAGACAATATAATATTTTTTACAATACAAAAAAAAACTTATCATATATACATGCGTTATACAGTAAAAAAAAATAAAAGAAAGAAAATTGTACAAAAATAAAAATAATTTTGGTAACGTAAATTCATTAAAAACTTAATGTAAAAAAATATAAATCATTATTACATTTTTATTTAGGGTAACTTCCCCAGTTTGCTGGTAACACAGAAATACACTGACATGTTTTATTTAATATATAACATATTAAACTTTACTATTGCTTTTCGACCAACGTAACTGTGCACTTGACGGTATAGCTTCTTATTATTTTAAAGAAATCGTCACTGTAACTAAATTTATTTATTTTATACAACCAGGTGCATAGTTATGATGGTCGAGTAATATAAAAACTGTGTATCAGTAGTAAAACCATTCGCATATTTCGCTGCAAACTGTTTCAATTACCACGTTTATATTATATTAAAAAATATTAATGGTATGAAATACTGCAAGTCATTATCGAAGCATCATGGCACGTTTAGAATGCAAAATTGCTTTTAAGTTATTGGTATTAAACACACCGTATTGCTATAATGCCTTAAATTATTAAAAACACGTAGCAAATTCATTTACAAAAGTGTGCCAAACATCTAGAATAAAAAGTGTTGAGCAGAAGCTAAGAAAATATTGTCATCTCTTTCTCTCACATTGCTAGACTTTGGCGTGAAAAACTGAAAAATCGATAGTATATTGCTATCTCTTTTTAATAGATTTAAAATAAAGAGATAACAACACACTATGCACATTTAACGTCTCATTTTGTACCTTACAACATTATAATTAAGGTTTTGTCTCTTTCTTTTCTATTACGAGTAAAAGAGATAAAAGATTTGATAGAATTGTTATTAATTAAGATGGCACAATTCGTTGGTCATTCAAAATCGAAAACTAAATTAATTCAACACATGTATTTATATTTTGTATTGAGATCGTTTATATGAAAAAAATAATGTTAGAAAAATTTAGCTTTCTTGATTTTTTTCTTAGTATCATTTATAGCTGAAATATTGCTCTGTCTAGTTTTCCATGAATACAGAAGAAAAAATATTACACTCGCTATGTTATGTAAATAAAAATTACATTTTAAATGTAATTTCGTACGGCTTGCTATTTTTAATTATCTTTTATCCGACGTTATGGAATAACTATAAAGCTTTAAGAATCGGATTAAAAATAATCAAAATAAACGCGATATTAATTATAGAATATATAGAAAATTAATTTGTTTTGATCCAATTTTTTTTATTCTGTTTTAGCGATACATTCTTTACTAGCGACATCTACTGGCCACTAAAAAAATCACTAAAACACTTTTAAAGGAAAATAAACAACGCAATATTACAACTATAATATTTACTAAACGTATTATTATGGTTGCTTTCACTTTGGTTGTCGTTTGTGTAACTTTTAAAGAGTTAAATAATTTTACAAAAAAATAGATGATTTGCCGAATACAATGAGCATTATATTGTTATTATTATTGAGTCACAGCCATTGTGGGCTTCGCGAGGGCTAAGCTAAACTGAAAAGTGCTTGAGCCGACGCGCGACGTTGTGGAAGTATAAATATATTTTCCATCAATCTGATTCAAATGGCAAATAATACATTTAAAGATCAAGATAAATGAACAATACCGAAAAACTCAGTTTAGCTTAGCCTTCGCTTCACATTATTAGGTGTACCAAATCATCTGTTACCCCTATAACCGAATTTAAAGCACGGATTCCCTTTGCATTTCATTGTTCGGACTGGGTGGGTCCGAGGGAGACGGGGCAGTGTGCGTGATAGCGGGCGCGGACGCGGGCGTAGAGAGTGCGGCACCCATCGTGATCGGAGCATCATCTGGATCTTCCTCGCCTTCTTCGAGATCCTCGTCTATCGGAGTTAACACATCAGCTACTGGAATCAGTTCTTCTTGTTTTCTAAAAGAGATAAAATATCGCACGAATTCATATAGCTTTTTAAACCAACACGTCGTGATGACTCCACTACACGCTCTTAGATGGCGTTGTCAACTCGTGCATCTCGTACCCTATATTACGACAAAAGTACTCACTTTCTAAATAAGGGAGCAGCAAATGAAGTCAATGTCGATGCGAGGAAGAAGCCCGCAGCCATATAGAAGGACGTATCATAGCTTCGTGTCGCATCGAACACAGCTCCGGCCAATGGCGACCCAATAATAGCGGCAGCACCACGGAACAATATCAACAACCCAAACGCATTTGTTAACTTGTCTAAACCTAGCAGATCTACCAGGATGATGGATGTTAGAGATATGTATCCAGCTGTGGAATAAATAAATAAATAAATTTTAATAATATTGCGCCAAGAGAGATTGTGATAAAATGTGATACAATTTAGAAATAATAATAATAATTATTATAAACATATCTAGTATTAAAGTGTTTTTATTCAGTTGACGAGTACTTCAATGATTTCAATGATTTTCAAACAGTGAATGAAATTAAATTATTAATTGAAATTATTAAATATATTGTATAATTAATTATATAGCTGTGCTTAGACCGGGTGTCACATTGACATGACATACAATATAACTATTATAACTGTGACATGCAATAAAGACATTTGAATTTGAATACTAAATTTGGTAACATTATAACAGTACAATCCGATCAATTTTAATAGATATTACGATAATATGATATAAAAAAACTTACAAATAGCAAGTCCAAATGCAATAGCTATAGCAATATACGCCGTATACGTAGTACAGAACGGAATTAACCCAACGGCAATCTGAAAAAAGAACAGCATTTTTTTTACAATTCCAAAGTCACACGATGTTAAATATCCCACGAAATCTGCTTAGTCACTAAAGCCTTACCGTAGCAACCACTAGGCAAATATTATTAAGAAGTAAGGAATCCATCCACGGGAAGTCAGCCACCCAACCGGAGGCAATACGTCCGAATGTATTAGTTATGCCGATTATAGATAACAGAAAAGACGCTTGAGATGCATCTACACCCTGCAAAATTATATAGTTTATAATTATCTGTTTTACATACATAACAATTACACCGAATTGCAAACTTACATTAAGCGTCGCAGCATCAACAAGATAAACGAAAGGCACATAAAGACCGGCCATTCCAAAGATATTCGATACACCGATCAGCATAAAAGCGGGGTCCTTCAATAAACTCAAATCGAGCATAGACGACAGGCCTGTCTTGAAGGACTGCGGAAGTTTCAGACACGGGCACAGGTCGTATTCTGAAAATTTAACAGAATTATTTATTTTACACTTATTACTGATATGATTTATAATTAACACATTTTAGTTCACTATAGTTACAACTAGGTGGCGCTGTTAAGAAGCCATATAAAATGTCGGGCAGACATTTAAAATTTTGTTATCCGCCAATAAGAAACACTTATTGTAATAAATGAACAATTAATTTTGATAACGAATGATAGTGTGATCTTACTTAAATTAAAATCAAATAAAACAAAAACCTTTAGCTACTGACAATGTTAAGTGATCGTGATTCTAAGACACATTTTTGTTACAAAATAAAAACCATTTAAGCTAAACACTATTACTATGTTAACATTAGCCTCACAGTTGGCGGTCATCTGCTCCCGCGTTATTTAAACACTAACTATGAGCCTTGTTCGAGCATAGTACAATTATTGAAAATATTTAATGCCCATAAAACAATGCACTCCTTTATTTTGTATACTTTTTAGTAAAATTATCGCATTAAATATTCTTTCACAAACAAACATGTAAACACATCTATTCTCTAATAGGCATGGTGACATTGCAAAGTTCATCTTTTCTACAGCCATGCCTACCTACCTAATTTATCGACGTTACCTCCTTCCAACGGTTCTGCATGGAACAATCAATTTTAATACTCCTAGCTTTAGTTCGAAATATAAAATACACTAAAACTAGTATAACCCGACCAATTTGAATACATACAATTGAATAACCGAAATATACTTACGTTCATGTCTCTCCATGTCGGCAGCATGTCGACTTGCTGGTAAACTCAACACTGAATTCCTGTATCCTTGCAATGACTTCTGACTTTGATACTGTGGCAGATTCAACACTGAACCAGAATAGAAGATATCTTTACGTGACAACGGACGGACCATGCGAGGTGCCTCCTTGCCGCCGGACACTGATAATTTTGAGTTATACATCATGCTTTCTGCGTCTCCCTGTTAATAAAGAAATAATATATAATAATAATAAATTCTTTATCGTACCTTAGGCATTTTCTGCCAGTTAACCTTTGGGAGATGTGAGCGGTGATGTTAATAGTACAGAATAATAAAATAAATACAAAATAATACACAAGTGATTTTGATTATTGATAAATAATTACACTAATTTCATTAATCTTAAAACTAATTTTATTCTCAAAAATTACTACTTACGTCACCATAACGTTGGCTATTCATTGATGTTTTTGATGTGGCTTTAATGGCTGCCAATGAAGGTTTGAATCTGTAATCAAAAGCAGTTAAACATCAATCAATACGAATTCTGTGTTTTCTATCCAAAGCTTTTAAGTTTTTTTTTACCTAAACTCACCCAGTTATTTTAATATACTTAATATTTAATAATAATATATAATATTCAATAAAAAATGCATAATTTTTGAACTATTAAAAGTAATCACTGTATTTTCACTGGCCACATCGGTTCAGTATAAGTCACGTGACCAGACTTCATTGGTTGCATCCCCTATGCCGGCCCAAAAATTAGTTAAACCACTGCACTCACCTATCCCCAGTACTCTGTTTTCGTTGTCTATCAAACGAAGGCACAGATCCGTTCTTAGGCAATCCGGGTGTCTGTGAGGTGAATGCCGGAGATGACACGTTACGCGACATCTGTTGCGGTGCTTGCTGAGGCGCTGTGCCGTTGCCATTTTCGATCTATTTTGTATTAAACAAATGTGGACATTATCCATTGAAGCGTATGATTATATACCGCATATGACGCTGTGATAATACGCTCCAATGGAACGTAATGTTACGTAATATTGGGTAAATGTCAAAAGATTTTTTATTTAATTCAGTCCTTCGCCGGTAGGTTCGCATTATTTCGCTTCCCAATTTAACATTTACGAAATAATTGAGTTTCCTATTCTTATAAGTTTAAAATCTACACTAGAGTACCGAGGCAGTCAACATATCCATACTTGATTCAGAATTGAGTTGTCTCTCTTAATTTGAACTTGACTTTTAAAAACAAAAACAAATGGAAACTTCATATTACGAATCAATTGGTGAATTTGATGACTGCAAAACTACCTTTTTCTTCTCATCGACAATTTTAGCTTCGGTGATTGTAGGCAGTGTGGGCACAGCTGGTACTCCTCCTAGGTTCGGCTGAGTGGGGACCCGAGCCAAGGCTTCTAAATTGAGAGATGAATGTACTCCTGGATCTATATTTATTGGCGCCTGTAAAGGGGAAGAAATTTATTCATTTAAAATAGGCAAATTGATGATGGGTTATTTGCCTAGACTACCATTTCAGGGTAATATCACCACTTTAAGTATAATAGAACAAATAATAGTCTACACAAATTACACATAATAAAATTACATTGGTACTAATTGATAAACATATTAGAGAAATACAAACACGGAAATAATACACAATTGTTTTTATCTATTATGCCTACTAACTCCAATAAAAACAGGCGTTAATATACTACAAGTGTGCCAGAGTGTTTGTTTGTTTTAATAATAAGAAGCCTTCACAATATGTACGTGTTACATATTAGGCTATAATAATGTGTGTTGAATTTTAATTTTTGTAATTGTGTTCGATGACACGAGCGATGAAGATTTCAGAGTAAAACACTCGGTTGCAAAGAAGATGTACAGTATATTAAAATGCACACAAGATGATTCAACAGATGGCAAGCTCGGCACGGCACGCTCGCTTGACAGCCTCCATCTGGGAAACAGTGTTGCCCACATTCCTCGTACAATATTTATTAAAAATAGGCAATGGCTACACACTCCCCCTAGAATCTATGATGAAAGCAGGTCATCAGAGATTATCAGAAATCACCTTTCGTAGCCGTCCGCGTTTACGAAACGGCTGTTGTGGCGTGACTCGATCATCCCCACTCGGGTGATAGAGCGTAATGTTCGAAACGTGGTATTTACCCACTATGGTTGTCGGAGTGCTGGGGTTGGCGAGTTGGTACGTGGTAGGACTGACTACCTTAACAATGACGTACGGGCCATCACGGCGTGGATTTAGCTTAGATGAGACTCCCTTATCCATGGTACTAAGCGCGTGAGTTTTCAACAAAACTTGGTCCCCTACTCGGTACGAAACATTAGAACGACGAGAGCGATCAGCGTACAGCTTCCGCCTATCTTGTTCTCGCATGAAAGTATCTTTGGCCTCCGACAAATCGTAACTCGTACTCGTAAGCAATCTACTTGCATACTCGATTGGTCTTTGATCCACTTCTTTGGAGCCCTGCAATGAAATAGCACCAAGTGCATAATTGCTTGCATCCGTCTTAACGATGAAAGGCTCATTGTAATCAGCTTGACGAAGAATAGGAGCCGAAACTAATTTGTTTTTCAGTTCTGTGAAAGCCTGCGCTTGAACTGAACCCCATCCCACAAAACGCTCTCACATAAGAGGTTTGTCAGCGGCTGAGTAACATTAGAGAAGTTATCAATAAATTTTCTAAACTGTGAACATGTTTGTAAAAATGTTTTCAACTGTTTAACATTACATGGTTCCTTCATATCCAACACAGCCTGAATTTTCTCCCTATCAGGATCGATTCCTTTCTCTGAAAGAATGTGTCTAACATGCTTGACCTTTTCCGGTCTCAACTTTTGCACACCCATACAAGAAATGCTTATGTCATGCTCAAACTCCATCGGATAAGTCACATTGGGTCTATTTGAAATCATCCACAAGTTATATTTAAAATCTAGCGACAGACCTACTTGTTTAATGAAATCTATACCTAGCAGTGTCTCATTTTTGTTGTCTCCAGGAAAAACAATGAAATCAGTATTGACAGTGTAACCCGCAAGAGTCACATTTACACTAACTGACAAACAATCCACCATGTTAACACTACCGTCCGCTAGCTTAATATTCATAGGCAACTTTGTAAACTTATAATGTAATCGTTTAAGTACATTGTACAATGAATGGCCAGCGATACTCCTCTTGGCAGCAGTGTCCACTAAAGCGCGACCATAAACACCATCAATTGATATAAAAAGTACAGGATGTGTTTGTGCATTATGATCATCGATGGAATAAAAACGAGCTCTCTCGCTGCACTTACTGCAACAACCATAGCAGGCAATAGAATCTTTCAGTTCAGTAGAGGGGGATTCAATTGCAGAATTATCATTAGAGGGACGATTCTTTTTACTTAACTTTGAACAACTATCCCGATTATGGCCATACGCTTTGCAATAAACACAATAGTTCTTACTTGTCTGCTTACTTTTTTCACTACTTGAAGAGGGTACATAGGTTTTACATTCCGACTTAATTGGAGTGGGTTTGTGTGTAACATTTGACTTTACAATACTTAACTTAACACTATTCGATACATTGAGTGAATCTTCGAGTGCCCTCGCACTATGAAGGAGCTGACACTGTTCCTGGGAATCCTTTTCCGTATCCGACGATCCAGTAAACCATATACCATGTCCAGCTGCACCTTTTCGGTCAACACGCCGGGGATCTTCGCGAGCAAGCACCGACACTGAGCGACGAACATATCGGTGTTTGTAGCACCCTGTTGTAGCTTGAAGAGGGATTGATAGATCGCAAATGGAGGTTTACGCTTTCCAAAAGCGTCACGAAGACCCTCCATTGCAGCAGACCATGATGACGTCGAAGGCCTAACGCCTTGCCACCAAACGGCAGCCTGATCCGTCAGCAACATGCTCAGACCTCTCAAGGCATTCTGCTCGTTTATGTTAAGGCAGTCTTTGTAGGCGTCTACTGCGTCAATAAAACCCTCGACGACATCCTCGGACTGCGATGTTCCCGCAAATCTGTGTGTGCACGCGGCGAAATTACCCGCACACGTAGGCATCCGTTGCTGTGCTCCTTGCATCCCTTGCAAAGGCGACAACAATTGCAGCAACTGGTCTTGTGTCATCTGCAACACCGGATTCGCACCAGCAGTAGCGTAGGAATCATCCTCAGATTCCGACGCGGCGGCATCAGTCCTCTTCTTTGGCGCCATAATTGTCGCGTGGCAACCAAATCTTGCTCGTGCCCCCTAGTTGGGCAGCCACTTGTAACAAGGATTGTGTTAAATGACACGAGCTATGAAGATTTCAGAGTAAAACACTCGGTTGCAAAGAAGATGTATAATATATTAAAATGCACACAAGACGATTGAACAGATGGCAAGCTCGGCACGGCACGCTCGCTTGACAGCCTCCATCTGGGAAACAGTGTTGCCCACATTTCTCGTACAATATTTATTAAAAATAGGCAAAGGCTACATTTTCATTTAGATCACCCCATATTTTGTTTAATTGCAATACACTAATTAAAGATAAATAAATTGCAATGTCCTTATGGTATAATTTCTAGTGATATATATGGCTTGATATAGCTTTTTTAAAATTCTAATCCGTTATTTCGAAAGATTTCAGCCATTGCGATCGACCATGACTTCAAAAAGTTTTTATTCTTGACAGAGTCGCAGATAGATACTACTTTCAACTACGTAATACATTTTTTAAAATCTTATATAAAATACAAGTAATTTAATATAAAAATAAGTTATTATTTTGAATTAAATCGCCCCCAAAAAAGCAATTAAAAGCAAAGCTAATCCTATTAACCAACATTTATCTCAACCCTTATTTGTTAACCGAAAGCGAACAAACTTATTCAATTTATGTAATAAAAAAGTGCACATATAAAATACCACCTTCAGTCTCTTCTCCATGGTTCCATCAGGCAATTGCACCATAAAATATGAACCTCCTATAGAACCACGTTCCATTTGCTTCCTCCTCTCCTCAGCCATCCGCTGAAGAAGAGGCTTTTCGCCAGTATGCTGGAATATCATTGGAAAGAAAATTAAACGTAATTTATTCCAATAATCACCTGTAAAAGTAACGTTATTAAATGGAAATAATCCTATAAACATTGAGTTAAATTTCTACTAGAGAAGACGTCAGGGACAACGTTGTGACGCTATGAAGATTGGCCCAGAGTGACTAATCACTCCAATATTAGAAAATATAGAATCTAATATTTTTTTATTGAATTTATCATTATTGTTTATTTTAAAATATGACATACATCTCTAGTACATTAATCCAATGAGTATAAAATTAAAAATTATGTTCTGAAATTAATATTTGTCTATCATTGTAACAATGTAAATATGCAATGAAAATTCTTGTACATAAATTAATTCAAGAATAATATTAAAATTTATATCAGTGCTAGCAACAGTTCTAGAACTTTCACGCGTATAAAAGGTTCAATAAACAAATAACCAACCACGTGCAAACAATCACGCGTCATGCTGGATTTGCATCGCTTTAAAACCATTTAATGGTTAAAACGTGTAGAACCAAACAGTTATTACCGCTGCTTTAAAGATACCAGTATTTATAATATGTAGACTCGTCACATACAGCGTTACTCAAATTCGATTAAATGTAGAAACAACCAAGATATTATACCAAGATCACTAGACAGAGGAATTAACTAAATCGTGCTAACAAAGAACCTGACGCAATATTTTTCAATATTGAGTTTAATTTTGAAATAATAAAATCTATAGGGCAAATTGTTTTCTATATTCCAGATTTAATCAGCCGGAAAGTCTTCATAACTCTATCGATAGCATACCTAAGAACCATCTCAAAAAAAGTAACAACACCAAAAAAGCCGCAAGAAAACAGACTTCACTTTAAAAGAAAATAGGCATCAAACAGACAGACAAAAGCAGTAGCCCAAAATTGACACTCAATAATAAAATTACTCACTTTTGGATACACCAACGGTCTCATCAATGCACCAAAGACCGCGCAGTTGAGGATCAGTCCAGCGAGTACGAGATTTGCATTCTGCCATGATCCAAATTCCTTGAGCAAGATTGCAGCCAATGGAGCGAAGCTGAAAGTCCCCACACCTGAGCCACATACTGCGATACCCGTGGCCAAAGACCTGCGGGTCTCGAAATAGTAGCCCACAGCGACAACCGAAGGTAGATAGATCATGCCGAAACCTATGCCTGGAAATACAAAAATGAGTAAAAAAATGTAGAAGACTCCAAATTAACTGATAAATAATAAAATAAATTATATGTTATTACAGAAAAATAATTTGAATGTTTGTATAAATTGAATATTACATTCAGTAGTAGTAGGTTGTATGAAATGTTGTTGATTAAGTTGGCAATTGCCCAAATTACATGAAGATGACTTACAAGTCGTGTGAGTAAAATTGGGATGTTCATTACCACTACATTGTGAGCAGTGACGCCTTTAATTTCACCATATTTTTATATTTCTTTTGAGACAAACAAATACATAATTCAAATATCAGTCTAGAGTCTAGACAGTCACATTAAATAATCCTCAATTCGTATACAAACACAGCTTTAATCAAATCTACTTTCTATCATATTAAAAGTAAACAGAGATCACTGATCAAATGTTAGCATTTCAACATAATCGGAGTTGCATTTATGAAGTGCATGTCGGCAATTATAATCGAGGGCATGACTCATCAGTCACGAACGAGACAAAGAACAGATGGTTACTGGTCAACGCCACAACGCATCATTGGGGTATTATTAATGTTGCGTTTCTTTCTTTACTAATTTCATACCAAAAGATACTTGCAATGTAAAATATTAGTGCTCCTTAAAGTACACCAGATTCATATCACAAGAGGTTGCCTACATAGATTATGGAGTTCAACATCGGTAATGATATTCGTTACGTTTTGAATTTTAGAACAAAATAACAAAAGGAATACATTTAAATTATAAACAACGTGACTCGAGTTGATATTTTTCTTAGAATAACATGACGTAATTAAAACAATACCTACCTATCTACTTACATTGTACGTGCTCAAATGAAAATAAAACAAAAGTATTAAATAACGTAATTCAATATAATATAGAATTTGATATTGCAAAAATTATTAATAATTAAAATAACAATACAATTTTTTGTTATCCGATATAAGAACAATATTTTTTTAAATTCTATAATCTTGTTTTTATTATATGTATTATATTGTATAGCATGTTTCTCGGAAATGGCTTTTGTGAAACGCAAATTACAAAATTTATTAGATTATCAGCGTTTTACTCCAATAACATGAACAGTTTACTACGAATTTAATATGTTAAATTGCTTACGTACGTGTGTACTACATACAAATATATATGTATATATATGTACATACAATACAAAAACGTACCATTGACATTGAAGGCTGCTACAATGAGCTCATCTCATAATAGATATTTTATATGGATTCTAATTGCTAATAAAATGTTTTTATGTTTAACTAATTCAAGTTGTTACTACACCTAAGGACTTATTAATATGTATGAGTTAAAGGTAGATACTTGATTTAGTGTTTGGAGAACATTGTAGACCCGGGGTTGAAGATCATTTAGAATAATTTAGATATTTTAAAGACATCTTTCAATATTACTACCTACTATCGACGAATTAGTTATAATTTGAAAATTAAAGCCGTGTCGATGCTAGGAATCCCAACGCAGTTACAAATTCCGTAATAATACACAAAAATCGATCGACAAGTTTATTGACCCACAACAATACGACCATCGTAACAGATTTTTAGTATGTAAATGTTACTGAATATATAATTAAGTTATTTAGTTTTCGTGATTCAACTATTTAGTTGGAATTGGGTCACAGACCTCAGTAATGGCGCTAACGGCCTATCTATGCAATTAATGACATAATAATTCTTCATGTAGGGTAAATCAAGGTCATTTATTTCGTTCAATCATTTAATGTACAGCATTAGAATTACGTCTCGTGTTACGTTGCTAAAATGTGAGCTGCTGCTTTTATTTTAGGTGTACTCTTTATAAAAAATTGCTTTCGTATTAGCTTGGAAGTAGACCGGTATGACGAAAGCTACATATCCTGTCAAGTCAGTATAGTGTACCGAGTACCGACCTCATCAGGTGTATTATGGATACATGTCGATTACTATAAAAATATTTTACCCGTTCGGCCTACACGATTGAAGCCATTAAATACAACGTAATTTATATTTTGTGTATCTAATTATAAAACAAATTATATTCACATCTCATTCAACAAAGGAAATCGTCAAGGTGAGTTCAGGTCTTGGCAAAACGTAAACTTTAAAGCAATTGTTTTGTGGGTAAATATAGGTGGACAAGTCGGCGCCCTCAAGTCTGGTCACACTGGCGACCGTCCAATACCAAGAGAGTGACCAGGTAAAACAATACATAAAACAATCTTTATTGAGGATAGCGTGTTATTTTTGGATAAATTAAACAAAACAAGTGAAGCTTCATTAAAAAGAACGCATGTACATAAAATTGAATGACAGAGCGTTATTTATTTAAATATAGAATAAGAATTATATTTTCCATTTTTTTTGCACGTCATGACTTCGGTCCTATTAACATTTCCTTTGAAAAATATTTTAGTAAACAATATTTAAATATACATTTTACAATTTTATTACAATGAAATAAAAAAGATGATTATGGAAAATGGCGTTAAAAACGAAACCTCTATTTGGTTACCTAGAAACAATTGACTCAAAGGAAAGTCCGTGAGTAATTTGAAAATACCATGAAAAACTCCCCCTATCATGACCTAACATGTATTTATACTGAAAAATTAAGTAGGAACGACGGAAACCCATTTGTACCAACATAATAAAGGTGAGTGACCTTTCGTACTATTTTTAATTGTCGCATATGACCAGGACTTCACCTGATGTTAGGCTAGAACGTAGTAGCAGGTACAACTAACACATAAAACTTGAATGAGACACGTGGTCGATAGAGCGTACTCCTTTCGTAACATCTAGTCCACAAAGAAGTAGTATAATCCCGGAGCTACAGATTGAAATCAATAAAAAAGGAAGGGAATTCCAACTCATACAATCCTATTCGTTATTATTGACTCAATCATACGAGAACAAAAACACTAGCGCTTTCCGCGAATATTTCAAATATTTTTCTATTCTATTCAAATTCTCTACGAGCAAAATAATCACTCGCACCAACCGTGTGCAAAACAGATTTCATTTGACATGGCTTCTCTACTAAATTAACTACATGATTGTTATTGAATCTAATTAATTTACATTCTAGAAATTACTTTTCACAATTTTGTTTTATGTTAGCCTGGTATATTATCACACTTAGCTAGAGTGCGGTTGACTTCGCTGCGCCAATTTGAGGAGGTACATACTAAGGGAAGGAGGAACTAATAAATAATAAAAGGAGGTACTAAGGAGGAACGTATTCGATTCCTCGAAACTACTCCCAAAACGCGACTATTTTACACCAGTCTGTGGTAATAGTCATCTCCACTCATGGATCGCACTCTAGCTTAACATCAGGCGGAGTGTGGTCATATGCTGGGCTATTATATATTTTTAAAAAACTTTAAGAGTTACGTTTAATTCAACCTCGGGTTGTTGTTTTTGTTTTTTACACAAAACGCCTACACGTAACTAAAAATAGATTTTCAATATAAAAACCTTACCTCCAATAAGGCCATAGGTAACCATCATGACGGGTACGCTTTGGCTAAATATAGATAGGACGAAGCCCCCTGCAGCTACTATTGAGCCCGCCATGCACACAGCCCGGCATCCATATTTGTTACATAACGCCGACACGATTGGCCCTGAAAATAAGCGATTTAATATGAACACGTGGATTTATTTAAGCGACCAGTTTAGTCCATTAAATGCTAATTAATTTGCGGGTACACAACCATAATCTTGTGTTAAAACGTATAACAAAAAATTTAGGAACTCGTTAAGTATATTTATTTAAGAAATATTTTGTAACTCCAAATCTCGTTCTAGACATTGATCATTTTAAATAAGTTATTAGACAACTTCACCTAACTTAATTAATAATTAAATTTAAAAAATACTACTTTACAATCACCACACCTTATAAAACCCGTAAATAATAAATTAATTACTGAATTATAATTTATCGGGCACATTATCTATTGGCTATTGTATAAACATAACCCGACATACTGGCCTATTCCTTAACAATATAGACATAGGTAGGTCACTGACATTTTGCATTGATAACCTACATAGAAATGTCTACAAGTAACAGACACTTTCGCTATGCCGGCTTGGTAAGACTCCAACTGACAATTGAGAGTTGCAATCTATTTTTTTGCTATTTATTTAAAATCCGTTAAAAATATGTGAGCTATATATTACGCAAACAAACGGCTAATATTCAAGGCCTTTTTTCGCAGTATTTAAATATACGACCATTAATGTAGAGTTAATATTTATTAAAATTATCAACTTGATTGTGACCAATTTATATTCTAGTACATGGCAATCTGGTGTTTAATATGCGAATTCTTTATGTATAGCTTAGTTATTTAAAGACTGTACAAACTACAATAAAGTAAAACAATCACATTTATTTTGTCACATTCTAAGTATAAAATCATATAGATTAATTAAATACAGTATCAACAACATAAGTACTAATTAATATTGCTTCAGGTTACTTATATTATTTCACACATGTACAGTCGACAATCTTTAAATGGGCACAGATTGAACTTTGGACTGAAAGAAACAATCATTAGAAAGGGATAACTATATTCTTATTCTGTCGCCTGCGTTCATCGTTCGAAGTTGAGGCATGTGTGAAAAGGATGCAGATATCGTTTCTCTTTCTATCGCTTATATATACCTACAAAAACTGTATCCATTTGAAACTCTACATAAAACCGCAAAAAATCTAAATGCTTTACGAAATAACAATTGCAATCTATAAATATTATATTAAAGACAATAATAACATCATATATATATGTCATATAAAAACAATAATAATTAAAACAATGCAACAATAATCAGTAATTTAGTAGCATTATAAAAAACAATTCATTATTGAAGATTATTTTCGATGTAGTAACAAGATAAGGATGTACTATCGATAATTTGACATCGATATCTGATTTTGAAGGCTCGAGTTACCGTGGAAGATATGTTAAAGAGGAATATCTGATTCTGATATTTAATAAATTGAATCAAGAATATAATAA